>JAQBSW010001838.1:40000-119827 GCA_029291075.1 Eudiplozoon nipponicum
CGCATACTACACGAATTCATGTTTCAAATTATATTTTTAAAATAATTTTTCCTTGAGGTATAATTGGTTTGACATCTCTTAAGGTCTCAGGTTCTAACTAGCCACTCCGGATCTCTCATTACACGAGATGTATCATGCTACTTGGTGAAGTTTAATGTCCGGATTTTGGTTATATAAATTTTGTGACTACAAATTAATCATTGCATCAGATAACAAAAACAACTACTACCCAGACATATATATATATATATATATATATATATATATATATATATAGACAATCCAATTAAACAATAATTGATTGCGCTGGAGGTGGTAACAATTCTTTAAATCAAGTTTGCCAACTTGAAGTAAGCACCAATCCTATTGTGGTGATAAGAATTACTATATTCAAGGTTGCGATCGTGATATAAGCACCTGACCCATTAATTACTTACATATGTCAGTATAAACTAAGGATTGTATAGTGTAATTCACTTATATAATTAAACGAATATTGGTTTCGTGGGTGGTGATAACAATTAATTTTAATCAAGGTTGCTATCTTGATATAAACACCTGACCTATTATGTACATACATTTGTCAGTATAAACTAGGTATTGTATAGTGTAGAAAAGGCAATTCATCCAGTAACCCGTTTTCGTCCTTATTGGGAACTCATCACGTACTGTCAGAAACCCATATTTGTCTGTATATATTGAGTGGAAGAGACAAGACGGAATAGCTCAGTGGTTAAAGCACCAGATTCCGAAGTCGATGTGCCCAAGTTCGGGCCCTGTCCACGGCAAATTCTGACCAGTTAGTAATGAGTTCGCAACAAGGACGAAACCGGCCTGCTGCCATTACAGTTCAATTGTACATAAGTTCTCCAAGTGGCCTGATGTCTGTTATATAATGACAGATCCTAGATCGATAGTTCGATCTTCAGTTCCTAGGAAATCAAAAATAATTTCAATCTGAAGGTAAGGCTATTAAAACATTATTTAGTATGTGATATATAATTGCGTATAATAACGGGCGTGAGTGGCGCAGAAAAAGAGTTTTAAGACACGCGGGCAACTGCATTGTTTTTTGAAATCCTGGCAGCGGAAATTCAGGCCGAAACTGTACTAGTTAATTAATTCCATGTTTAAGAATGCATTTGTGATTCCTACAGACAACATAAGCATCATCTTATCACAAACGAATAAAATCAATTTATTGTTAACTTAACTCAAATATCAGCAAAATGACTACCATTTAATATCTATCGATAGTGACTTTGATTTCACCATTTTTTATTATTAATTAATCATGCGGTTTATAATTTGTGTTTTAAGTTGCAACTACACGTAATGAGAAATTTGTGGCCTTAAAATAGGAAACTTCCAACATAATTCTGCGTACCATAAATTGAACATTCTTGACTTAATCAGGTAATTTCAATTTCTTATTTTCACCTTTCTACGCAAATATCGACATTGTTTGCCATTCACCACGTGTCGGAAATATTCAATATTTGCCTAGTTTCTGGAGTCACCGTTTACGTTGATGTACGATCGTAAGGTCGAGTTCACACAGCAACGCGCGCATCCGATAAACTAGTCATCGTTTTAGCTTATTGTTCCTGGTAATAGATTAATGGAAAAAAGTAAACGAAGCTGTGCAAACATGCCGTAAGAAATATGGCAAAGCAATACGTTTATGCAATATTTGAATTGTTTCAGCACATGAAAGAAAACGATTTGACACCGTATAATTTAGAGTACGCTAACCTGACCACCTAGTTGCCATGATCAAATATACTCCTAAATTCGACGGAGCACATGACAGTTATGTGAATGACGCTTTTTAGCCAAACTGTAAATATAGTAAAGTCATATTGGTAAATTTAAAAGCACACACATCACACTTAATATAATAACCGCCCTATTTAACTACTTCAATTTCATAAAAAAAGGAAATTGAAGCGTCTTGAAGGAATTTCTTTGTTGCGAGCCTGGATTAATTGAAATTACCTGATCTGCGTTTTGACTAACGCAGCTTCATTTTTTTCGTGAAATGCAACTGATGAAGACCTACGCTAAGGTAGGTCGAAATATCTTGCCAAAAGAAAATTACTGGAACAATGAAAGCTGCGTTAGTCAAAACGCAGATCAGGTAATTTTAATTGAGGCGTCTTTTTGGCTCGCTTCAATAGTTTGTTTTGTAAAACTTGTGAGAATGGACCAACTGAAGAAGGCTGCCGATAAACACAGCCGAACTATTTTGTTGAAGAAAGAAAATTACTGGGAAACTATCTGTGTTAGTCAAAACACAGATCAGGTAATTTCGATCAATCCATTTTCGGAAAAATATTTTACTTTTAAGCAATTGTAGCTTCTCTTTATGTAGACAACTTTATCCGTTAGTCATTTGCCACGATTTGACGACTTTTGGTTGAAAAACTTGCCTTAGTACATAGTTGGCTTCTAGCACAAAAAAAGTTAATTAGCATCCCACACCGGTAATCTAATTTCAAGTTAACGAACATTCGTCACGTGGGCGGTGTTAATTATTTAAATGGAGGTTGTGATCGGAGTATTGACACCAGTCCTATTATTTAGATAAATATTTCAGTTTAAGTTAAGCATCTTATATTGTAGAAAATGGCAGCTCATTCAATAGACCGGTTTCGTCCTTATTCTGAACTGGTCACGCACTGTTCAGTGCGGCAAGATCGATCAGTGTTTGGTGAAACACATTTCAAAGCAGACGTGTCCAGGTTCCAGCCCTGTCCGCGGCAAATTTTGAACGGTACGTGAAGAGTTCCCAATAGAGACGAAACCGGCCTACTGGATGAGTTGCCTCTTCTGCTTTATCCAGTGTTTAGCTGCTATTGATAAATGTGTGCATATAATGCCACTGGTGTTAATGCTAAAATCACAAACTTGATATAAATCATCTTACTTCAATATTTCTCTCAGAGCTTCTTTTAACAATATATAATATTTTAACAAGATAGCTATTACGGCAATAGCCTGTGGAAACTGGCAACTGGTGCGAAATTTATCTATTTTATAGATATGCTTAAGAAACAGTAAGACAGATTTAATCATCACTCTCTTGTGAAAACTTTTCGCAATCAGGCTTCTACAGATTCTCGCCTCTTCAAGTGATTTTTGTTAAGTGAGTTTTGAGTGTGGCGTGCTGATGGACTGATATCACGAATACTTGTACATAATCACGAGATTGCTAGTCTACTCATCTGCGGTGTAAGCTATCCATCGGACTTGCCAAACTAGTTCGGAGGTTAGGGTGTATAATTCTCAGATAGTACACCAAACCACGAAGAAATTTTGAAGGAGATGGTACGTCAAAGAATGAGGTGAACGACCTTGCCGACTTACAAATGTACTAGTAAACACTGAATTTTGTCGTCTAGCTGATCACGTGAAGCATTCGAAACTCAGCTAGGCTTCATTTACTTGGCTGTACAAATAAGAGTAATCCTAAACGCCATTAACGTTTACCTAAGTTTCTGAGTTAAATTGGAGAAGGTGATTGGTGGTGATCAGAGCCACCAGCCATTATTGGTGATATTGTGCCGATTAAATCTAAAGAACATTTATTACTTTCATTTCAATACTTTAACGATTAGGTGTGCGCTGGTGTAGGCAAATAAAGGTAAGCATTATTTATTGTCAGTAATACAACAGGAAAATGCGGTCAATTACACATGCAGACACACTTAGATCCTCGAAAATCGTCACCAGAGTACGTATTGTCGACGGCAGACTAGGTGATGCGCTTATAAGAAGTCCACAAATTTGCTATTTTAAAAGTTATAAGTTCAATTAATTTAAAATGAGAAATGAAAAATAAACATACCACTTGTGACTTAATCCGAAATCTCACGCAAACCTTTAGTTACAAAAATGGCCAGGTGATTAATCTGTTCTTTTTCGCTCAACGTTTTTCGTTTAAATAGCCTTTCATCAACATTAGGGTTATTGAATGTTCTTGCAATTGAGTATAACGATACAAATAATGAAATTATCGAATGGATATATTGAAGAAACAAAACAACTGGTATTCGTACTGTGTTAGTCAAAACGCAGATCAGGTAAGTTAGAATGAATATATTGTTGGAAAGACAGATGCATAATGTTTATACCCGTTGTTTTGCGAACCTCGTTAGTCTGTCTGTGTGCTTTCTTGCTCCCATGTGGACCATCGAAGGCTGAAACATGTCTGAATGTTTGACAAAACTGTGTATTTGATTATGTAAAAGTGGCTAATAGATGTTGCATCCAAATCCGTGCCCATGATTGCTCGTGAATTATCGAAAATTTTCAAACATCTGATCGTGTCGGCCGATATTTTATAATAGAAACCAGATTACGTGTGCTGAGTTCTGCATTTTTTCTCTTCATAATTTCGCTATCATTAAGTTTAGATTGATTTTATTCAGTTTATCTATATGCACTGTTGAGGACCACGTACTGACAGTAGAATGCTTTTACTGTAAACGTTGCAAAACACGGATTTTTGTTTATCTCAAGTCCGTAGGCTTGATTAAAAACCAAACAACGTATGCGAGACAGCTAGAAGTAACAACCGCATATCCAATTTTGCTTCCCTTATAAATAAATTGCAGTATAATACTCGTAAAGGTTGTACTCTGCTGATGACCAAAGAAAAAATTTAAAGTATAGTAGCATGTTTGAGTTAAATTTAGTAGTGCTCGATGAAATAAATCAAAGTCTTGATGAAAAAAGAGACGGAACACAAAAGGAAATTAAGAAGGTGAGGAATTTAGACAACCATATTAACAGACAGACAAAAGTAGATTGATTGATTGATAATAAAGTGAATATATGGACAAATATATGGATAGAAAGGTAGATAGATAGTATGTATTGTTAAATATATGAACATTCAGAAAACCAAACAGATAAATAAATATATATATATATATATATATATATATATATATATATATGCATATATACATGCATAGATAGGTAATTTGTAAAGATAAATAGATAAATAGGTAGGTAGGTAGGTAGGCAGACAGGCAGACAGGTAGGTTGGTAGGTAGGCAGACAGGTAGGTAGGTAGGTAGGTAGGTAGGTAGGCAGGTAGATGGGTAGGTAGGTAGGTAGGCGGGCAGGCAGGCAGGCATGCAGACAGGTAGGTGGGTAGGTAGGCAGGTAGGTAGGTAGGTAGGCAGGTAGGTAGGTAGGTAGGAAGGTAGGTAGGTAGATAGGTAGGCAGTGAGGTAGGTAGGTAGGTAGATAGGTAGGTCGGTAGACAGATAGGTATTTAGGTAGGTAGGTAGGCGGGCAGACAGGCAGGTAGGTAGGTATGTAGGCAGTTAGGTAGGTAGGTTGATAGGTAGGTAGTTTGGTAGACAGGCAGGCAGGTAGGTATGTCGGCAGGTAGGTAGGTAGTTAGGTAGGTAGGTAGGTAGGTAGGTAGGTAGGTAGGCAGGCAGGCAGGCAGGTATGTATGTAGGTAGGTTTATAGGTAGGTAGGCAGGCAGGCAGCCAGGCAGGCAGGCTGGTAGGTATGTATGTAGGTAGGTAGGCAGGTAGGTAGGTATAAAGATAGATAGATGTATATATTGATACTTAAATATATGGATAGATAGATTTTGCTTTCTGAAGTTTTGACGTCAAATGATTGTCTTATCATTGGGATTTTATTTACTTAAATTTTATAGTTGTATCTTGTTATTTTTTGTCACTTTGACTATCATTGTTCTTATAATTTTCCTTGTTATATTCATGTCAATGTCATCATTAGTCGTATAAAACCAGTTGGTTTTTGCTTGTATTAGGCGTGAATTAGTGTTAGTCTTTTGCCTCTCGGAAATATCAACCTGATATTTCGGAATTATTAGCGCAGGTGTGATCGGTTGCTTCGCGCCAGCATTCAATTGCGGTTATTTCTGTTGTGCAAAACGAACGTGATTTTAAGAAATCTGCAATGTTTATGTCACCGCCCTTACAGTTTATTGTCATATTTTATTTCTGTTATCTTGTACTTCTTGTTCGTTTGAGGCGAAAAATTTGACCAGCTTTTTGGTCAAACATTGCGCATATGGGTTACCAAGTTATTTGTCTTATTTGGCTTAAATGTCAACGGTAACATGAAGGTAAAAAATTAGCAGTCCTTCGAAACAACACGCAGCATTTTTTGTCACAATGTTGTGAGAATTCTGCACAATGGGACACATTGTTTCGTAAATTCGTACCTCAGGATAAATAGCTATTGGATCATGTGTGCGGATTATATTTGAAATCATTGCCTGGTGGCAGTTTTGCTATTTGTGCGATTGAATCTAAGTTAAAATACTTGATTGATATATTAGTTATAATAAAGTTTTGTTTTAGTAGAATTAATAAAAAATGGGCAAGTGAGAGCATGTGAAAATGCAAAGCAAATTATCACCACAAGGTGCGAATGTGGTCAGTGTATCATGAAAAACTTATTTTGCAAATCCGGAATGAGATCAGAACTTGGCCACCGTTGTGACAGAAGAAGCAGTTATGACGTTCAAAAAAAAAGAGTAGAATCAAACGCCCACCAATAAAATATATTTCGACCATCTGAGGCGGCATTCACATCCCATGGTCACGTGAAGCTTTCCTAACATCATGCAAAATGATGTTTAATAAGGTTTATTTTAAAATGAATAACATAAAAAATCATCAGGAGTTATGGAGCAGAAATAAATCGACATTATTTCAATGCAGTTGGCGTACTTCAGAAAAAAGCATTAATATAATTTAGGTAATGAAATGAAAATTGGTTGCGCGAGTGGTGATGAAAATTCTGGCAAGTACGTGATCAGATCCCAATAAGCACGAAACCGGTCTACTGGATGAATTTCCTTTTCTACACTATACAATTCTTCGTTTATACTGCCAAATGTAAGTAACTAATGGGTCAGGTGTTTATATCAAGACCGCAACTTTGATTGTAATATCGGTTATCACCGCCCTCGGAACCAATGTTCGTTTAATTATATAAATGTTAATTTCAATACCACTTCCCCATCTAGTGTGGCGTCTGTTCAGTAATGACAGATTGGGGATTGTTAGTTTAAACAAGTAATATTATTATTTACAGCAGCGTCTAAATCATTTTCATTGCGTTTAATTTTTAACCACATTAATCAGTAGGCAATATGGAAACCATCGTGTTAATACCAAGTACCTTTTCGGTACTATAATGTTGGTATCGGTTACTAACACAATAGCCATAGTGTTAGTATCCTTTACAGACTCGGTATATATATATATATTATATAGAGCGAGTTAGCGTGGAAGTCGCATTTTCGAGACTTTATATGATGTTAGCTTCACTATTATAGATTTACACATTCGTCTATGAGATTGTACCGTCCTTTTATCCCACATTCCTCACTCAAATATATAGTAGCTAAAGGGCGTAATACCGGCACGAAACGAATGTGCATGAGATTATACTTTCTGTTCATGCTGTCTTTGGTTTATGCTTCTGGTCACAAATGAACTAATTTGTTACTAGGTTCGCAACAACTAATACATACTTGCATATGGAAGAATAACAAAGCCATCATATAATAATTTATTACAAATGCGAATTTTGTTTTTCACTGACGTTTTGACGAATGGGATGTCTGTATAGACACACGGTTTGTACCGTAGAATTTTTCCATGAAACTGAAGCTCTTGATTTCTATGACTTAATTTGGAGCCATTTCAACACCTCTCAAGGTATGTCCAGAAAGTTCGAAACAATTCGTTAGGCGAAACATCACGAGCTTCCGATTCAAGGGACAAACTTACATAATAATTTTCGCATTCTTGAAATGAAAAATAGCCGTATTCGTCCCGAAGGATGCACAAAGTTTACGAAGTATTGCTATGTCAGGAGTATAATCAGAATAAATATGTTGCTTGTGTTTGATAGAAAACAGATATTTATCGCCTTTACTAAAAATCACGTTAATTTCTAGTTGCTACACTTTTGTCAGGTTAAATGAACCTTAAACACCAATTTGTATTTCTGACAGCTATGCAACCTATTTTCATCGCTGTGTAACTAACTCACAAATAACTGGTCGTCTGTAGTCGATGTACCATCAAAATTGACAGAACACGTATACGTTACGCAAGTAGTATGAGAAGTCATTGCCCAGCTTATTTGTAATATGCATTGCCTACCAATTTGTGGGTGACACGTTCGTCAGCACAATAATCATCATGGCAACAACTGAAAATTTTCCTTAATAGGGATATAACATTGGTATTAGAAATGGTTTGTATTTCCGCACAACGAAATTTTCAATTATGACTCTGTTGCTTTCTAGATTTCTCAGCAGATCATGGGCCTGTTGGCAAAACTAAAGTCAGCTACTTTCGGTCAAAAATCACGGAGGTCCCCATCCGATAATTTTGGCAATGTTATCACAAATCCGACTGGCACTAGATGGCTAAAATTAGCACTCATGAAATTAGTACGCAAATTATTATTGCAGTTGGTTATATTGACGCCTGTCTTCATAAGTTGGGCTACGTCTGAGCGAAGTCTACACGATGGAACATGGTGTCGCCGCGTCCTTATCATTCGAGCAGACTTCGCGCCATATTTCACGCAATATGGGCCACGAGCTGACTTACTATGGCCTAAAATTTGTCATTAGAAGTATTTGGCTCTTAGCTTATTTGGTTTTAAGCTCTACAAGATTCAACTTCGCAGGAATCTAATCCTGTTTACGTATTTACGTGTCAAACATACACATTTGCAAGAATAACAAATTCTCCTTTTAGACTTCGGGTAAAGATTAAACACAAAACATGTTCAAATTGCCAGCATTGTGAAACATTTACAGATGCTTATATAAAAAGCATAACTGACATGAGATCCATGAACGTGGTATGACTAAAACATGTGATAAAAACGTGTGATCATTTTAAACAGGTGAAATTTAACATATGCGGGTTAAATTTGTATAGTGTTAACGGCGTATTATCAGCAAATTTATAAAATTAAGCTCAAACTCTAACAATAATACGCTGTTGTCACTTCATTTTTTATTTTAAGACCCTCATTTTTTGTAAAGCTCACGTGGAAAGAGAAAATTTCCAGGTATGCGCCGTCAAATTTGAATCTAGCCTATATTGCTGTTTTATCTGTTTTATGCAGGAAAATTTCCACACAAGAAAGTTTACTTGACACATTGATTTCGCATACCGTAAATGCACTAATATATTTTGTGGGTGGACTGTCACATAATGTTTATTTGATTTGTTCTAAACACAGAATAGTCCATAATTATGAATTGTCTGAAAAGAAAAATAGCTTGGATCGTGTAAGATATACAGGATATACCACAATTAGCAAGACAATGGTATGTAAGTAATCTATTTTTGGTATGCGTTTAATGCTCACCAAGGCAAGCCATCAACTCAAGTTCACACTAAATCACAAATATTCCTCATGTGTAAAAGAAAATTTTTAACGACGTAGAATTGATTATTGCATTTGAAATCAAAGTGGCGATCTTGTAATTAGCACCAATCCTATTATATATACATTTGTCAGTATAAGCTAAGCATTGTATAATGTAGAAAAGGAAATTACTCATTTACAAATAAATTTATAACAGGATTGGTGATTAAATCGCATACTTGATATAGATATTAATTATCACTCTCCTCGTAATTAACTTCGTTTGCTTAGTTAATTAATGAGGATAAAGTGGAATATGGATATTTAAACGAACATTGGTTGCACGGGTGGTGATAACAATCATTATTATCAAAATTGCGGTCTTGATATAAACATCTGACTCATTCATTACTTACCTATCTCTTTGTGTAAACTAAGAATTGTATAGTGTAGAAAAGACAATTCATCCAGTAGACCGGTTTCGTCCTTATTGGGAACTCATCATGTACTGGCCAGTAAATAACTGATTCCGAAGCAGACGTGCCCGGATTCAGGTCCTGTCCGCGGCAAATTCTGGCCAGTACATGATGAGTTCTCAATAAGGACGAAACCGGTCGACTGGATGAATTGTCTTTTCTACACTATACAATTCTTAGTTTACACAAAGAGATAGGTAAGTAATTAATGAGTCAGGTGTTTATATCAAGACCGCAACCTTGATTATAATAATTGGAATATGGATTACCGGACCAAGCAAAAACTTAAATTTAGATCAATTTCCGGCTCCTATTGATAAGTAACCACTAAATAAATGATTATTTGCGTGATTGACGATAAAAGTTAATAATCACATTTTATGTAAATATCAGTGCCAGTTCGCTTGAACCGTCGCACATCATTAAACGAACATTAGTTGCACGGGGGATGAGAACAATTACTTTTAAATTAGGTTACGATTTTGGTATAAACACCTGACCCACTATGTACATACATTTGTCAGTATAAATTAAGTATTGTATGGTGTAGAAAAGGTAATTCATCCAGTAAACCGGTTTCATTCGTATTGGGATCCAATCACGTACTGTTCAGAATTTACTGCAGACAGGGCTTGAACTCATGCACTTCTGCTTCGGAATCTTATGCTCTAACCACTGTGTTACCCTGTTGCACACTACACACAATTTTCAATTATTTACTAACTAATGTTTCTCGATTAGCCTTCCCTTTAGATGGATCTTATATGGCATAATTTTTTGACACAAAGTAGCAACTAACAATACCCAATCTGTCATTATATAGCTGACACTACACTAAATGGTGAAGTATTATTGAAATGAACATTTATATAATTAAACGAACATTGGTTGCGCACATCATGACTAAAGCGTGTGACTTACGGCAGTTTAGCGAGGTTGCGCACCCCGAAAAAAATAAAACGGCATAACCTTTCATTTAAGGTTCGATAACAGTAAGTAAGACACGGCCACCACGTTAGGATTGCATTCATTTTTTGTGTTGACACAGACTCTTGGTTCTGTTTGAAATAGGCCGTGCCGATGAGTAGGATGCCTGGTTTAAACATGCTTTATTGGTAAATAGAATATATCATCAATAATTATTATTTTTAAAACCAGAAGAATTTCTTTATTCAGATTTAACATTGATTCCGATATTGTTGCCCAAATCCGGTCAGCTATGGCAGAACGAGAGAAATTTCGACAAATAATATTCTAAACATTGTCTGAGAAGTTATTCCGTTTAAAATCATTAATACTTTTATTCATATTGCTATATGATTCAAGAATCCTGGCAAACCGTTTATGATAGTTTGTCAAATAGAGCACGAATGGAAAATTATTCCTTTGGTTTGAAATTTATCCAAAATTGCGAAAGAACTCCTTCGATAATTAATAGAATATGAGTGTTTGAACAAGGAAAATGTTTTAATAATTCAATATCAGCTTTGATTGACTGCACAATTGCAGTATCTCCAGGAGGTCATTACTGCTTTAAGCACTTCAAAATGTGGCCCATTAGAGCGTAGCTTATGGGTTTAAGCGGTACCTGTTCGAGCGTGATTGAGCCAGGTGTTGTTTCGCCTTTCTTCCATCCAGTGCTGCAACGAATACCTTACTTGACTGGAGAGCGTTAAGCTCTGAATTGGGTCCACTCAAACAAGCTGACTAACGAAAATTTGAATGCGTCAAACTAGGTCTAGACCATACATAACATAGTGTTGTTGGAAGATGGATCATGGCTGAAAATAGCTGTGAAAACGACACTCGGCTCTACAATCTTGCCCTTGACCTTAACGCGGTTGTGGTAAACTCAATTCTATAGCATAGAATTCGGCTTCTAACTATTATTTCCAATGATGTGACCCACGAAAACGGGACAATGATATTTCATCGTACTCTGTTAAGTCACATTACATATACATGATGAAACCAACGACGCTATTTAGAACGTGGCATCTTTTAGAATAAACTAAGAGGAGATCGCATCCTTGCTCGTAAATATTGCTTAAGAGATGGGACAATACATGTTTAATAACGGAAATTAAATGGAAACTTATTTGAATTTTATATTCAAATCAAGGGAATTCGAACGATACCATGCTTCCATAGCGCGACTTTTCTCCCACATCCAAAACATTCTTAATCTGCCATAATTTGCAAACGGCGTCATAGTGATGAAGTGATTCGTCGAAATTATTCTAAGATAGAGAACGAATTTCGTAATTAGATTAAAAGGCAGACTTACGGTCTCTTGACGGATTGAAAAGTCACCGGATTCAATAGCCATATTTGTTAACTTTTCAATTTCGTTATGTAAAGGTTTAAATAGATTTGCACAAAACTCGGTGGTTTGAGCAACAAATTCGGAATCAGACCTGTCCAGGTTCGACCTCTGTCCGTGGCAAATTCTAGACATTATGTAATGAGTATCCATTAAGGAAGTAACCGGTCTACTGGATGAATTGTCTTTTGTGCGGCAGAAGAGCTCAGTGGTAAGAGCAATTGATTTCGAAGCAAACGTTCCCAGATGCGAGACCTGCCTGGGGTAAATTCGGGACAGTAGGTGAAGATTTCTCAATAAGGACAAAACAGGTCTACTGGATTAATTGTCTTTCTACGTTATGCAATGATTAATGTATACTGACAAATTCACGTATAGAATGGTGTTGGTGTTTAATCCAAGATAGCAAAATTTATTTAAATAATTGCTTTCAGCGCCCGTGCAAACCATGTTCTTTTAACTGTGTTGGAATGTGTAATTGTATTGATAACTATATAAATACATGGAATTTACGTTACGTAGTTCTAAATTTGCATAAGATTGCAAATTTAATCTTTTTATAATATATTAATTTCGACCTAATTGGGTTAATTAATTGTGGTAGCTAGGATTTCTGAGAACAGTAAACAAACACGTGCACATTTGGCTCATCAAACTTGTTCTTCTCCTTTGTATATGGAGTAGCTAATCCGATTTATATATATATATATATATATATATATATATATATACATCTATATAATAGTATATTTATTGTACTTACTTAAATAATTATAACTTTCCAAGTGGCATGTAGCCTGTTGTATAACGACAGTTCAGTGGAGGCTAATTAGAATTTGAGCCTTAAGAGACTCGAAATAGACTGCAACTATAAAATAGACTAAATACTGTTTGTTGCGGAGAACTAATATATATATGCAAGTATGTATTAGGTTTTGCGAACCTAGCAAAAAATTAGTTCAGTTGTGACCAGAAGGATTAAACAAAAACAGAATGAACGGAAAGTATAATCTCATTCACATTCGTTTCGAGCTTACTGGCGACTCATCAGTAGGAGCCGGTATTACGCCCTATTACCACTGTATATTTGGGTGAGGAATGTGGCATAATAGGACGGTACAATCTCCTTGGATCGATACTCCACATTTATGCATATTGAATGAAGCTTTATACATAATAAAACGTAAATTCATGCATATTATATCAGATAATGGAAAATTGCATTCGGATTGGACAATTGACTATGACATTATATTTATATTTATGTATCCATTATTGCGGTAAATTAAATTAAATGTGATTATGTATTAGCTATTGCGCACCGAGTAAAAAATTAATTCAAATGAAATCATTATATGCCACATACCTCACCCGAATATATAGTAGTAAAAGGGAGTAATACCGGCTCCTACTGATAAGTCGCCAGTAAAGACGAAACGAATGTGCACGAGATGATAATTTCCGTTCATGCTGTCTTTGGTTTATCCTTCTAGTCACAACTGAACCAATTTGCTACTAGTTTCGCAACACCTAATACATACGTGTATAAAAAAGGCTAATTAAAAAACGTCAGTTGTTAGATGAGGTAATTTGTCGTGTAGTATGTCGCACGTATGGTGCAGTGGACAGTGTTTTATACCTTTAGGCAGGTATGACCCGGTTTCGAGTCCCGTATGCGTCAAATTCTGTACTGTACATGAATTGTTCCAAATAAGCACGAAACCGGTCTACCGGATGTATTGTCTTTTCTGTCCCATGCAATGTTTAGTTAATAAGGAAATGATATATTATTAAACTTCTGTCATTATACATCAAACACATATGTCTGCTTATATTTGACAAAAGCAAAATACCACCAAATAGACGGGTTGAATGAAATATATCTAACAGAATTAAAGTATTGAATGCTAATCCATGCAATGAAATATATCACCCACTCAGTTTGGAGTATAAAAGAGAACACTACCAAAAAATAAAATGCATTTAATGATGTGTTATTAAATATTGCAATTTATTCAAATATATTATTTGCTCATTGAAAACCACGTGACGATATTTCACTTCACGTTAAATTGAAGTTTACGAAGGGTACACACGATGATAGATGTGTTTTCTTTTGTATTCTCAATTGCGAAAAAAATTGGTTCTTGTTGTAACAAAACTGTAGTTCAACGGATTGGATAAAAGATGAAATTAGACTGCGTACGAGGCTGTGTTTAGAACTCTTCATGACTTTTAAACAACTCAACCTAGTCGCATGGCTGCAGTCAAAATTTTTTAACTAACACATTAACCGCTCATATTTTCCATTTTTTTCAGCGTAAAAAGACATAATACACACACACACACACACATACATAACACATAATTTCGAGATTGTATTTTTCCTATTAGCGGGAAGATTTTGCTTTGACACGAGCATATGTGAACGAAGCAGTTATACAATAGCACTGCTCCGATTATTCAGCTATAGTTCGCCGTGGTTCATTCTTTCTGTTCATCTACTCTTTGGACTTGTGCGAACAGCATTAACTGAACACGTTTAAAATAAAAGAATTTCAAAAAAAACTTTCCTAAGCGTAGGAACATTTTAGCGCAAATTTTCGAGCCTATAACATGTTCAATCATGTTTAAGTTCATGCCTGACAAGTGATCAAACATCAACAAATCAATCAGTTTTGCGTGTGTTTACTTGATCGCCAATTCAATAATGTACTTTTGAGTGGGTAGGTGAGTAAGTTGTTTGCACTAAATCTGAATGGAGATCCAGATTATTCTACGATTAATTTCGAAAAAAATCGGCCTTAAATGAATGGTTAGATAGTTCTGTGCAGGCTCATATGAATTAGCTCGCTAAAACGAAAAAAAGGTGACGAGATTGTCAAATTATATGGAAAATTCTGGCAGTATTATGTTCGTCAAACTATTATTGGACTCATAACTTGATTACTTTTTCTCTTAACGAGGTTTATTTATTCGCAGTTCATATATTTCAATTATTTAGTTCACAACTCATCATGCATTTGATGTTTTATGAAACTGGCCAAATGAAATATAAGATTAGTGATTACTTCAATTAAGAAAATTATGGTCTAATTCAATAAAATGATAAGTAATTTGAATCCTATGTTATCATAATAAACTTAAGCCAACCATTAAAACGTATGCCGAATCAAAAATATATTCAATTTAGTTGGCTATTTTAAGTTTTCAGAAAATTCCGCATTAAATTGATTTAGACTGCTTTAGAATGCGCGAAAACGCAATCGTAGATATAAAACGCCTAGAGCTGCTTATTGGTGATTTAACTAGTTATTTATATTACATTCTGATCAATTCATTGGTGGCTGGTATACCGCTTTACGTTTTAGTCGAGTAATATTATTTGAATAGTTTGCAAACTTGAGATAAGCACCCATCACTTTTAATCCATTCGCACAGCACGGCAAAACCACAATGAGTCGCACGCACTAACACTCTTCGACCATCCATGTTAATCATAACAGCATAGCGGCAAATTGTCTAATAAGGATCAAACCACAATGCATATATATATAAGGAAAGCAAAAAATAAAACACGCGGTTGCTACCTTGACCGGAAATTTCGGCTGCAAATTATCTCAGAAAATATAACGGTTTTTTTAAGATTTCTCCACACTTATATAAGTTAAACAATTTAACAACCATTGCTTGCATTTTTATCAGATTTATCCTTCCATTTTGAAACGTCTTGTGTTTAATGAATTAAATATCCATCACCAGCCTAATCGTATTCTGTGAAAGATTTTTTAATTCGACTGCTCAATTTCATCGTTTGAGCAAAATTTCTTCTTCAATTTATTAGATCCAAAAAATATTCCCTTATTTATTATAGACTATTGCGTTATTATGCATAATAACCACTTACCTGAATGGACTGGATATCATGTGGTATCTGACAGTCGAGTTCAATGTAACGGCAACTTTTTGGATTTGACATTCCTGAATATTCGAGTCTTGCACTGTTCTAGTTTATTTTCATCAAATAAATATTAATTCAACTAGCAAATTTTTACCATCGACAGCTCTCGGACGAGAGAAGTATTTTTCAGTTCAAAAACCTTGATGGCATAAAATTTTCTACTTATAACTAGTCACTCAACCAAATAGGGTAAGTTGAAAACAAAAACTTTGATACGAAAAAAATATGCGTAGCACACCATCAGTGAATTACATGTGTCATGTTGTACTGCAGATCGCAATAAACAAAAACCTGACTAAGGTGGATTGGAATTCACAGCGAAACACCGGTACAATACAAATGGACATAAGGATGTACCATCGCGATGCAAACTAACGACAGACGCGTAATATATCTTTGCAATCAAGAAATGTTACAACATCAGTGAGGCACTCAATTGACAGGAAATATTATTCCAGTTTTAGTGTCTAGTGCTTAATCCAACACATTATATGTCTACATTTGAGCGGACAACAGTTACAAACACAAATTCTTTCGAATTTCGTATAGCATAGTAGATTTACTTCTTTACTAGGCAGTTTTACGCTTTTTCCATTTTCAAGCTTTAATTACCTTGACAATCAAATGCGGTCAGGAAATTTAATATCTAAATTTCCCTGGAACACTTTTTGTTCTAGTCAACTGGAAGTCACAAATTGGGTGACAAACATTGAATGGCTGTACTAATTTCCACAAACTGGAATAGAAGAATGCTGATTATCGTGGAGGTGATAGGCTAGTCCTGAAGTTGCAGGTGTTCCTAATTAGTCATATTCTTGTTTTTAGTGATACCTGGATGTTCTCCCGGTGCATGGATTTAGCATTAACTTCAATGTCCCTGTGCTCCTCATTTGATAACAAATTTTGAAGGACTATGCGCTATGTTGACCATAAGAATGTCTTGAATCGCATGCAAAGCAGACTAAAACACGCATGTACTCCACACTATTTAACAGAAAATAGTGGCTGGTTTGCGGCGTAAAGCCAGCTCCCGTTGTTGAATTTCTAATAAGAATAAAACGCTTGTATCAATGAGTTTCCGCTAATTTTGGTATATCCTCGTGGTCCTATATAGAGCAACATGTTACTTGTTTTTCCATTCCTAATTCATAAATGTATCTATGGGTTTCTTCTAGACAACAATGAATATATATATATATATATATATATATATTGCAAGCTTAAAGTAAATACTAATCTCAGTCGTCGAACAACATAGCAAAACTACCGCCAGCCGCACGCACTGACGTGTTTCGACCTTCCATGATGATCATCAGAGTACGACGGCAAACTGACTAGCGAGGATCAAACGGCATTGCATATATTTGGAAAGCAAAATTAGATATTCGGCTCTCACCTCTAGTAGTCTCGCCTACATTTTACGTGACTGGAATCGCGGCTGCACTATTTCTATGAGTTATGAAACCACATCCAGAAAAAATGGGAAAATATGTTTGTGCCCTACTGTGAATCGTAACACCTCACTTATATCACTGTCTCCAGTTAAACGCAAATGATGCCAAATATTATATTAAGAATATTACCTTAAGATTAATGACTTTTAATTCAACTGAAAATATTTAAACTATCAGTCGAGCATGGAATTTAATGTGGACATGCGTGTCTCATTACAACTAGCGAGTTTTCCATAACGGAAAGAATCTATTATCTATTAATTGAGTTGTATTAAAAATTAGGAATGTTGTTTTGTAGAGACGTCTCCTACTAGTGAGTCACCATTAAGTACAAAATGCAAGTATACAAGATATTATATAATTAGCGTTGACTCTGGCATATACTTTTGTTCCTATTTGAACTAACTTATTACTTAGCACGTCATAACTTAGGTTGTACATATCGATCGTACTATCTTTGAGACATATTTCTAATCGACCTAACTTGACGACATTGTGGTCATACGTAATGTTTAACTATTGTTTTAAAATTAATAAATTCTTGTGATAGGTGGAATTTAATGACTACTTGATCGTTGTTTTGGCTAAAAAATGACTGTTTAAAGTTTTCCTGCTTATCAGATAATTTTCTGAAACCTTTAACAGTTTCCATCTTCAGTCCACAGATCATCATACAATGTTAACATGAATAAATTTTCAGAATTGATATCTGTCCACGTTTTGGCGATCAACGTCCTCTTAATGACATACAATCGGTGCCATTTACTATAGAACTTATTAATGATTTAAACAACAAAATAAAGATCCATTCATCCGATGAAAAGATACGGGCAAGTTATTTGCATTTTAAATATGTCAGAATCTCATTATAATGAGTTCTTTTTATGCTGAAGCAATTCCGGTCAAATTCGATATCAGTTCTATCAAGCTATTTCAATCAATCCTATCCTAGATGAATGCTTATTTAGATAAAATTATGGCGCGTTAGAGCTTATTGTACACACAACTTTATATATATATATATATATATATATATATATATATATATATATATATATATATATATATATATAAAGTTTGCGAGCTTGAAGTAAACACAATCCCATTGTATTTAACCAGTCGTCGAACAACATAACAAAACTACCGCCAGCCGCAACGCACTGACGCGTTTCGACCTTCCATGATCATCATCAGAGTACGACGGCAAACTGACTATCGAGGATCAAACCGCATTGAATATATATGGAAATCAAATTTAGATATGCGGCTCTCACCTCTAGCAGTCTCGCATACATTGAACTTGACTGGAAATGTCGGCTGCACAATTTCTATGCAGTCACGAACATTAACTGTTTGCAGCTTTCGCCACATATACATATACAGGCAATACAATTTAACAATAGATGATTGCGCGGGTGGTGCTAACTATTCTTCAAATCAAGTTTGCGAGCTTGAAGTAAACACCAATCCCATTGTATTTAAACAGTCGTCAAACAACATCACATAACTACCGCCAGTCGCAACGCACTGACGCGTTTCTACCTTCCATGATCATCATCAGAGTACAACGGCAATAAACCGTCCAAACAAGATTCGATTAAGCATATAAATTTTCATTTAAATTCTACTTCACCATTTAGTGTGGTGCCTTTTGTCAAATGAACGATTGGGTATGTTTTGTTTGACCTTTGGGTCGGAAGGGATGTCATATAAGCTCCACATAAAGGAAAGTCTATCCGAGAAACATTAGTTAGCATAAAACTAAAAATTGATGGTACCATGTACAGTTTTTTTATTTCGAAAACCATTGTGTAAATACAATGTATAGCCTTGGGGCTTTTAAAACAATTGTGCTGGTAATATTTACAGGCTTGGTATACATTGGCCTTGAAGTTAGCTCCTTTACTGATTTAATGAACATTGTCCAACCTTTCTTGACCAATTTTATAGTCGTTATCGAGCGTAGTACCGTCTCCTACTGATGAGTCGCCAGTCAACACGAAACGCGTGTGTACATGAAACTACACCTTTCGTTCGAGTTAACATTGGCATATCTTTCTTGTCCTATTTAAACGAATTTGCTTCTAGATACGTAGCACCTAATACACAACCGCAACTTTTGACGATGTTATTTTCCATTGGTTTTAAGTAATCCTCCTATTTGAGATGTATAACGTGAATTAATGTCCATCAGAATTATTGAATTTTACAGCCCTACTTGAGTTAGCTTGTGCTATGTGCAAAGTGACGATAAACCATTTTAGAGATTTTGTCAGTGAAACCGAATTCTCTTAGCAACAAGCTTAGATTTATCAGGCGCAATTGCCATGTTTAAAGGTAAATAATGTTATCGGAATACATGAGTCGATAGACAACTAATACGCCTGTAAAACAGACTAAATTGCACATAACGTTAAACCCCATCAAGACTACATTTGTATAGGCCTTTTAGACCAGTAAAACATGCACATTTTACAACCACGGAACAATCCTAAAAGCTTGTTATATCCAAATTACTATTGTTTATTGCTGTTATCTTACTATATCTCCACTAGCGGTTGCCACAATTTCTAGTTTGTGAAGTGAACTAGTTAAGACGGAATGTTAACTGTCATCCATGTATTGTGCGATAATCTATTTGCATTGCTTAACTTTCCTTCCAATATTTGCACATCCTAAACTAACAAAGTAATTCGCAATATTTTTGAAATTGAAAATAATTTTATTCCTGTTTTTTCTTCCCTGGCGCTGATAATTTGTAAAAGTGCATCAAAACAACTATAACAAAAACAAATAAAATTCCAAATATATCCATACATATGCAAGTATGTATTAGGTGTTGCGAACAAATTAGTTATATACATGTATGCTAGCCAGTGTAATATATATATATATATATATATATATATATATATATATATATATATAATTTATTAATTCTTTGTAATGCCCTATGAAGGCATGTTTTTTAGAGGTTGCCTGTTTAGGAAATTTAATGTTATCATTTAAACAGCTGTAGATTAAAAAAAACATTGTAAATATAATTGAACGATCATTGGCTGCGCGTCCCGGTGGAATTTACTATTTAAATTAAGAATGCGATTTTGAAATAAACAACTTAGTTACATTATACAATGCTTAGTTTATACTGACAAATGTATGTATAATGGGATTGGTGTTTATTTCAAGATCGCAAACTTCGATTATAAAATATCATTTTACAATCAATTGAAAGTAAGTGAGACACAGCCCAGTGTCTGTTGCCAAAATAGTATGGAATAAATTATCAACCGACTGACAAGTAATTGGAAAGCTATTAAAACCGCGTTACATTTTCAAATAACTCCTCCTCTCGTACAGTGACTGCGGTTTAAACATAGTTAAGTCTTATCAGATAGAATAATCAGCACACAAGGCTAAATAGTGACAGTCTGACAAATCGCCAGTTTTGTGGCTATTAATTCTGTTGCCCAGTTGAGTACAGATCACATGGGACCACAGTAAACTAGATGACAGGAGCTTTATGGCATGGCAACAGGCTGAATAGACAGGTAAATTTTAGTAACAACTATGTGGTGACTACAACGGAGCAATTTAACATTCTATAATATAAATTATTTTTCTCTGTGTTGACCAATTTATAACCAATTTAACAGTCAAGTATGTCAACATTCATGTTGCAATACATCAAATAGCTAGGTGAAACTGACACGCGACTGTGGAAAGCTGCTAATAATGCCCTAAGAATGTCTGTTATTCTAGGGAAAAGGCAAGAAGTTGGAACTGAATCCAAGGTCGAAATAGGAGCTCATCAATTTAGGCACTCGAGTAACTCACCTCAAGCCTATGCATTTTTGAATGTATTTTGGCTCTACTCGATAGAAGAAATTAAATTCATGCTGATTGTTGCATATCAGCGTTTTGTCTCAATAGTTCGTCTTATACATTTATTCGCGAAAATTTTGGCTTGTGTTCGTGGAAGAAATTCTCAGGTACTCGGCACGCATAATCAAAAATGAAAAGATTCACATGATAATTTGCTAGAGACCTCAACGACGCCATTTTGAAGGCTTTAATTAATAGAAGCTGAAATATTGACAATGAAATGGAAAATAATAAGCTCATATGACCTATTACTGGTAAGCAAAGACCAGAATGAATTCCAGTTCCCTCTCTCTCTCTCTCACTCTCCAATCTGGATTGTGGCAAATCAACAAAGATCAGTACGTGATGAGTTCCCAATAAGGATGAAACCGATCTACTGGATGAATTGCCTTTTAAGCGCGACAGGGTGACTCAATCATTGATTGCGCAGGTGGTGGTAACAGTTCTTTAAATCAAGTTTGCGATCTTGAAGTAAACACTAACCCCATGGTATTTGACCAGTCGTCGGACAACATAGCAAAACTACAGTCAGTCACACGTACTGACGCGTTTCGGCCTTCCATAATTATTAACAGAGTAAGACAGCAAACTAACTAGCGAGGATCGAACCTCATTGCATATATATGGAAAGCAAAATTAGATATGCGACTCTCACATCTAGTAGTCTCCATACATTGTCCGTGAATGTAAATATCGGCTGCACAATTTCTCTGCGGTCACGAACATTAACATTTTGCACCTTTCTCCACATATAAATATATAGGCAATAAAATTAAACAATAATTGATTGCGCAGGTGATGATAACAGTCCTTTAAATCAAGTTTGAGAGCTTGAGGTAAACACCAATCAATTTCTATTTAACCAGTTGTCGGACAACATTGAAAAACTACTGTCAGTCACATGCAATGACGCAAACAACATCACAAAACTGTCGCCACTAGCACCTACATATATATGTTTAGATAATACAAATAAACAATCATTGATTAATTAGTGTTTTACAATTAACCAGCAAGTTAGTTTATAACATAGAGCAAAAACATATCTGCATAATATCTAGGGAAAACGTCTTACGTATTCGCAAACCTAACGTATAAAAATCGCTAAATTTTTGGATTTCATCATACAAGATATGTTTTTCTGCATTATTATTAAGGACATTGTTCACGCAGTGTCTCAGATAATACTCGAAAATATGTAAAAATCATGGTGACCGTAGTAACGAGCAAATCGTGTAAAACTTTGAGTATGTGTGAAAGTCAGGCATTAGATTAATTCTTACTGGACTCATAACCCTAGGAGCTGTGGTTACACCTTAAGTTCACTACTCTATTGGTGAGATAATATGTGACAAATGATAGTGAATTCCTTTTTTCCTATGCACATTAATCCAATATATAAATATACTATATATATATATATATATATATATATATATATATATATATATATATATATATATATAAATAGCGCATATATATGTAAGCATAAGCCGGCTGCAAACGTGAGTTGTTCGTTTGATGTTTCAGAAAATCTTAAACATCCATTTTGCAGACGAATTTTTTGTATGTGAGATTTCGTCTTAAAAGATGGGAGTTCAAAATTTAACCTTCCGTCGTAATGGTTAGATGTTTCGCCACACACACACACACACACACATATGCACACACACACACACACATATATATATATATATATATATATATATATATAATTAATACATTTAGAGTAGTTAATATGTTTGGAACACGGGATTCGATGTTGTTACACGTTTTTTTTAAATATCTGACATTTCCATCGGGTCTTATCTGAATTAATTTGGTAATTGGTATGCCGATTCTGATATGTGTATGTTGATTTCTTAGCCCTTCGTAGACAAGAACATTTAGATATTATATTTTTTCGTATTATGTTAAACTTACCGAGTAATAAATTATTTCAGATAGAACTAGAATGATTTGCCAAATTTAGCATGAACAAAATTCCTAATTTCATGTCCACATGCGTTTCGCACGTATGACGTTGTTACCTTGTACAGGCTTTGTATAAATATCATTGAGAATGGGCTTTGATGTAGCTCTGCTAACGACTTAATATGTTATCTTCTCTAGTTCTGCCTTAGTACACATACGTATAGGAGATTGCACCATTCCCCAATTTGACATTCCTTGATATAGGGCGTAATAACAACTTCTACTGATGAGTCACCAGTAAGCACAAAACGCAGGTATACTTGTAATTATTCCTTTTCTTCATTCTGAATTCAGATTTTCGATCTGATTTCATTTGAATTAATTTGTTACTGGGTGCGCAATAGCAAATACATAATCGCAATGAATTTAATTTACCACAATAATGAATACATAAACATAAATATAATGCTATTATTCATTTGTCCAATTGGAATGCAATTTCACATTATCAAAGACGTTCAAGCCATATGATATGCTGAATTTACGTTGTATTATGTATAATGATTTATTCAATATGCATAAGGGTGAACTATCGATCACAGCAATTGTCTCGAATTGCCCAGCATTCTGTAAAGAATCTTTCGGCATTGAACTGATATTCCCAAATAAGAAGCCTGGCAGCAAGAAATTCATGTGTCTATGTTATAGATATGTTAGTTTACGTTGTCATTCGTATTGTAAATCAGTTCTTAATTACTAAAGTTATCCTAAATTTGTATTTATATCAAGGTTGCAATCTTGATATAAGCACCAGTTAGATTATCTATCCATTTATCAATATAAACTAAGAATTTTATAATGTGGAAATGTTATTCTATTCAGTAGACCGGTTTAATCCTTATTGGGAACTCTTCAAGTACTGTCCAGAATTTAATGGCAGGCAGGGCTCGAACCTAAGCATATACGAATTGTAAACATCGCCTCAGTAGTTTGATCAACAACTTCTGAAGCAGAGGTGCCCAGGTTTGAGCAACTTTATCCGCGGCAAATGAAGAAGAACCCAGTCAACTAGCTGAATTGTCTTTTGTGTGGCAGTGTGGCACAGTGGTTAGAGCAATAGATTCCGAAGCAGACGTTCCCAGATGCGAGCCCTGTCTGCGGCAACTTCTGGACAGTACTTTACTTATTCCAAATAAGGATGAAAGCAGTCTGCTGAATGAATTAAATAATGTTTGTTGCGGAGAACTAATATATATGCATGTATGTATTAGATGTTGCGAACCTAGTAACAAATTATTTCAGTTGTGACCAGAAGGACAAACCAAATACAGCATGAACGGAAAGTATAATTTCATGCACATTCGTTTCGTGCTTACTGGCGACTCCTCAGTAAAAGCCGGTATTACGCCCTTTAAACACTATATATTTGGGTGTGGAATTTGAGATAATTGGACGGTACAATCTCTTAGACGAATGTGTAAACCTGCAGTAGTAAAGCTAACATCATATAAAGTCTCGACAATGCGACTTCAACGCTTATTCACTCTATATAATATATACACCGAGTCTGTAAAGGATACCAACACAATAGCTATTTTGTTAGTAACCGATACCAACATTATAGTACCGAAAAGGTCCTTGTTACTAACACTATGGTTTACGAGTCGGTACATGGTACCAACATGATGGATGTCAGTGTATGCTATAGTTCAACGAAATTGAGAATTACAATTATTTCTGAGCACATGTTACTCCAGTAAATCCACACACTCTGGTCTTGATCGATATCAGTTATCACATTTTGCGTTAAGCATGACATCATTCAATTCAATATATTACAGTTAAATACTGTTTGTTGCGAAGAACTATATATATATATATATATATATATATATATATATATATATAATGTTAGCTTCACTATTGCAGGTTTACACATTCGTCTAGGAGATTGTACTGTCCTATTATCCCACATACTTTACCCAAATATATAGTGGTTATAAGGCGTAATACCGGCTCCTACTGATGAGTCTCAAGTAAGCACGAAACGAATGTGCATGAGATTATACTTTCTGTTCATGCTGTCTTTGGTTTATCTTTCTGGTCACAAATGAACTAATTTGTTACTAGTTTCGCAACACCTAATACATAAATACTGAATTAATTGTCTTTTCTACATTATGAAATGCTTAATTTATACTGGCAGTTGTATATAAAATATGGTTTGTGTTTATTCAAATCTCGCAACCTCGGTTTAAAGAATTTTACAGTAGCCCGTAGAATTAATGATCGTTTGATTATCTAAAGCTTGATAATCCCTTGCGATGATGTCGAATATATATTTTAATACATTTGATAGCTCTATAGTACTTCTATGCCACTTGAATTCGGAAAGATTTATTAGATTACGCCAATTACTAATTTATTTTCTTGACGAAGTATGCCCCTTTACTGAAAGACAAATAAAAAAATACAAGCAATTAGCGCGAATCAGTTTAAAATAATTGAAAAGTTAACAATTTAAAATGTGTTCCTATCATTCGTAGATATTAATCTTAGTAAATAGACCGAATTAGCTTTACCTGCCAACTAGAGTTTACAATGAATGCGAGGGCATATCTCTTGGCGACAAATTTCGTGCCAAATAGAAAAGCGATCATTCAGGTAATGTAGAATTTAACAGTAAATCTGACGGATTTTTCATGTTCAGTTAATCGGTTCTGTCAATGTTGAAATGCTTAAATTGAGAAGCTGGAAAAGTTTGCACATTCTTTAGAACTAGTAACAGATTAGTGCATCTGCTTCACAAGATTGCCATTCTATCTCGTACTCATGATTGATGTACCATAACGCCAAATCGGATTCCATGTGCCAATTACTATGCCGGCCTGTTTCACTCGTTCAACGTGGCTGATTGGAGAATCGATAAGAAAATCGCAAATCGGCTTATCCCCGGTTGATTAACTCACCGGTTTGTTTGGCAGCATAGCTCGATATTAAATTAGCTATTTATCTGGCAGAAACATGACTTGGCATACCAGGTGAATGTGTTTCCATCTAAATCGCATTTGCCAGTAGGTAAGCAATATTTGCATTAAACAGACGGCATAACCAGTGCAATTTTTCGCAACTGGAAACAAAGGATTAATGAAATTAAGATATGCTCACAACATATGAAGCAATAACAAGTTTATGCCGTACACCCTTTTTTTGACGTTTCCAATTTCGTTTGCAAGAGCTACAGATAACTAACATTTAAAACTGTTCCGATCACAGACTCTTGTCTACGATGAAATTCTGGCGGTCTTAAACTACCTATGGCGAGTTCTTGGACAAACCCGTGACATTTGTTTCCTGTTTCTGGCCTGCAAGAAGCGGGCAGGCAAAACTAGGGCCCCAGAATAATGGTTGCTGGTAGTTGTGCGAAGCTGATCATATAAAATAATGAGAAAAACCGAAACTAGAGCATCCATTGCCAGTCAGGTGTGGTTCTCATGAGGTATTCACACAATAAAAACGAGTTTTTGTTACCTGGCTGTTTTCACCTTTTTGTGTTCAGATTACAGGCTCTTCCTTTAGAAAATTTCCCAGTAGTACAACCAACACTGCGTACACAAATTTCAAAGACAACCTCGTGGTTGAAAGGTGCCATATGCTGAACTCTCTCTCTCTCTCTCACGAAAGCTGATGTCACTGCCGAGTTCTATTACAATGGAGGCTATTCAGAGATGATCAGTATTTCATGTGCGTGGGCAGTCGATGTGGACAGGGACTCAGCCTATGCAGCACAATCTGACACAACAGGTATTCTGAATTTATCTAAAACTGTGCAGCCGTTATTCGGGTTACACGCAGGTTTGTGAACAAGTTTAAATTTAGAACTAGCATCCTGTGAAATTCGCCTTTGTTAGGGGATCCTTAATTACGATATGCTGATATGACTCGATTCTTCATCGGAAAACCTTTCATTTATGCATTAGATATTGCGTATCTAGTAAAAAATATATGTGATATAAACAACAAGTATATGCCAACTTCAGCACGATCAATAGATCTAATCTCATACACGCATGTGTTTCGTGATTACGGCTGTCTCAACAGTAAGAGACGGCGCTAAAATCAGCTAATAACCTCTATGGTAATCATGACATTATTCACTGAAACATTTACTTGTTAGATATCTTTCGTTAAGGAAAACTAACACATAAATTGGTGTATTAATTATGTCGTATCTATTTAAAATTATTTCAAGTAGAACCAGCTGGATTACTTATAAAAGAATGGTATTATTTCCAATCACCTAGGCCTCAGATATCGAGTATTCTGAGTAATTGTTATGATAAATTTGATGATAAACCTCATTGACGGTTAAGTCCTCACCGTATTCGCTTATTTTACCAAAAAATATTTTTCCTCTTTATATGGTTTCCTCACGCTCATATTAGAATTACTTATAATAAACTGCAAAATTCCAGTCAAAATTTAAGTATATAAGTACATTTGTTAATGCATTTCCAGGTTTCTTCGTTGTTTAATGAAACAATCATTGCTTGCGCAGTTGACAGAGACTATAAAAACAACAAACAAATTTCTAACTATGCAAGTATGTATTAGGTTTTGCGAACCTAGTAACAAATTAGTTCAGTTGTGACCAGAAGGATAAACCAAAGGCAGCATGAACGGAAAGTATAATCTCATTCACATTCGTTTCGTAGCGTCCTATTATTCCACATTCTTCTACCAAATATATAGTGGTTAAAGAGCGTAATACCGGCTCCTACTGATGAGTCGCCAGTAAGCACGAAACGAATGTGCATGAGATTATACTTTTCGTTCATGCTGCCTTTGGTTTATTCTTCTGGTCACAACTGAACTAATTTGTTAGTAGGTTCGCAAAACCTAATACATACTTGCATATATATTAGGTCTTCGCAACAAACAGTATTTAACTGTAAATTTCTAACTAGTGGTAAAACAACAAATTAAGGATCGTGACCGCAATTAATTGGTTCAACAAACGTTACAGCTTGAATGCAATGTACGTGAGATTATTAGCAGCAGTGATGATTATCCGATTCT
This sequence comes from Eudiplozoon nipponicum, assembly GCA_029291075.1. Lineage (NCBI taxonomy): Eukaryota > Metazoa > Platyhelminthes > Monogenea > Mazocraeidea > Diplozoidae > Eudiplozoon > Eudiplozoon nipponicum. Next base: position 68,499 of record JAQBSW010001838.1, read on the forward strand.
AAACATTTTACTTATACTTTCTTTCTACACATCCTTAAATAAGATTAAATAATAATTGATTGCGCAGGTGGAGGTAACAATTTTTTAAATCAAGTCTACGAGTTTGAAGTGAACACCAATCCCATTGTATTTAACCAGTCGTCGAACAACATAACGACTGGCGGTAGTTTTGTTGTTGTTCGACGACCGGTTATATACAATGGGATTGGTGTTTACTTCAAACTCGTAGACTTGATTTAAAGAATCAATTAATAAGTTTGTCTCCATGCCCTGAGGTTGAACAAGGAAAATTAAAAGGTGGTAGAACGCGTAGCTGACAGTTTCTCCAATCTGTGTTTCTGGTAGAATTTCAGATAATGCACAAAACAATTTTTAGCTGAGTATTGTATAGAAATAGGCAATATGCAAATATGCGTCATTGAGAACTACTGATTGCACATTATTAACCAGAAAAATCCAAATGATGCCAGTTTTGCTATGTTGCAGATAGAATGTGATTGGTGTTAGTATCACGCTCGCAAACTTGTTTTAATTAATAGTTACCAATTGAGAAATCTCTGCTTGTTTAAATGTATTTCTTATTTAAATATGTGATGATAGCTGCAAAAAATAATGTTAGAGATTATAGGGCTGCGGGCCAACATCCAGTCAGGGCATGGCCGCGTGGGACACGATTTGATCCGTCCTAGTCAGTTTGTCAACGTACTCTGAAAATGGTCATGTAAGATCGAAACGTGCGGGTTCGTGTGCCCCACGGTAGTTTTACCTTATTTTGCGACTGATTAGGTAACATGGGATAGGAGCATATATCAATCTCGCAAACTTGATTTTTTTAAAAATTCAGTAATGTACACAGGTAAGTTGGCAATTTGGTAGACTCATGACTGCTATCTTCGTCATTGTATCTTCATAATCAGTCTACCGCACATATTCCTACAAGAATGAAGTTTGAATGACTTAATTAAATACAGTGCCTCAAAATTAAATTCAATTTATAATCATTTTCCGTCCACTTACGTACGATAATTTCGTAAAGAAAATCAACATTACCGTTTGATAAACCAATTGGTTGATCGAATCAAAACTGATCAGGTAACGAGACTTTTAGGTAAAACACTCATAATTTCATCAGCTGATAATTGAATTAATTTTATATCTAGAAACAAAACAAATCGTACATTTCCGAGGAAAATAGAGGCTTATCTTGCCACTAAAATGTCACGTCCATAAACTGAAAACAGACCACTCAAGACATTGTTATTAGTAATCAAGTGCTGGCGTTCTTGAATTGTGTTACCATAACAGCTCATAGTTTTGATTGAGATTTAAGAGTGAATAAATTTAATTTACATTTATAATTGCAAACAATTCAACAACACGTACTAACAAGATTAGGAAAATGCATTTTGACTTGTTTCAATATTATCTTTTAATTACCGAAACAATAAATTTAAAAGGGACAATATTCAATTAACAAGCGTGTCAATAAATAAAAAGATTATTTATTACAAATCGAGAGGAATAATATCAAATCGCATTCCAAATATAGACCAAAATAAAGCGTAAAGTTAATGTAAACTGACTTATATTTGAAATAATCATTAAAACATTTCCACATCGAAAGTCAGTCATATGATTTGCGTTAAATAATTGATAAATCAATGAGCCAATCATTTCAATCTATCATCCATTCATCCATTCATCCATTCATCCATTCATCCATTCATCCATTCATCCATTCATCCATTCATCCATTCATCCATTCATCCATTCATCCATTCATCCATTCATCCATTCATCCATTCATCCATTCATCCATTCATCCATTCATCCATTCATCCATTCATCCATTCATCCATTCATCCATTCATCCATTCATCCATTCATCCATTCATCCATTCATCCATTCATCCATTCATCCATTCATCCATTCATCCATTCATCCATTCATCCATTCATCCATTCATCCATTCATCCATTCATCCATTCATCCATTCATCCATTCATCCATTCATCCATTCATCCATTCATCCATTCATCCATTCATCCATTCATCCATTCATCCATTCATCCATTCATCCATTCATAAAAAAATGTTCTTTCCTCCAATTGATCTCTGATCTATTTATCTTTCAATATCAAATCTCTTAATTCATTAGTTCATTTAGTTGAAAATCACCAACTGTCATCGTAAATTGATGAACTCCTCAATTCTTATATGAATTCATATATTCAACTATTCATTTTTTCATATTGCTCTATCTAATTCGTTCGTCCATCTATCTTACCGTTTGTTAATTCATTCCTCCACTATTTAATTTGGAAATTCATTCAGTAATATATTTATTTTAATTATGTAAATGTCAAATTACTGTGTTAGTTTAGTCTAATTGATTAACTTATTCTTCCGGCATAAGGTTTCCATCAACAAGGAAATTAGAACAATAAATCACCTTAGAATACTTTCATGTTTACACCAAGGTATTTGTCTCAGCATTATCTTGTTTAGGCACATGGACTGTTTTGTATGTCGAATGTACTCTATGAATAAATTGAAACAAATACCTAATTTGATTAATGCCCAAAATGTCACGCAAATTTGTAGTCCTGTCATTTGGTAAGAACAATACAAGCGTGTTGTTCTAATGTACAAATTATGAAGTTAATAATGTGAAGATAATTAGCAAGTGCAATGCTCACAATACATTTGAAATCTGCGCAGAAAACGTAAAAAGTAAAGTAAATGTCCACTTGTTGTCAAAATCTTTTCATGCACATTTATACACCTCGTGCATAAAAATTCATTTTTATTGTCGATAACTTATCTTTGATTTCATTATTTTTTCATTAAAGAATAAATTGTTTATTGTTTCTGTGTCGCATTTCAATTGAGCATAGTGTCACAATTAATCCTAAAAATGAGACGATTAGTGCAAGTTATAACACAAAATCTGTTAATTTCAGCTTCGCAACCAAGTGTTTTATCCTTCATTTTAAAGTAATTTTTTATACTTTCGGTTTATAATATGAAATCACTTGTTCTAGTAGCCCTGATTTAATTGTAATTTTGTCAAAAATTATTCATATTTATTCCGAGCATAAAATGTCCAATTAACGGAAAGCTTTATTTTGTTAACTGTACAAAATTTATTTTTTCCCACATGATGTGTAAATATGAAACGTGACACCTTCCGAATTGCAACTGACAAAACGAGAATTGCAAAAAATAACAGATACTTATATACTGATTAGTCATGCGTAAAGTGTAAAGCTGACAACCTTCCACCTTGAATTCTATTGAGACTAATTATTATTTTTTCTGTAAATTAAACAATTTTTACTCTCATCCTCATCAAGCTCACTTAATGAACTCAATTAATTTATAAACGATCTCGTCTATATCAAAGATGACAAAAATACACAAATCAGACCGAAGATAGGCACGTATTTATATAAGTTGTTTAGTTGAATAATATCAATACACGTGCGGATAAATTCTATAAATCAAGTTTGCGCAATTGAGATATGAATCAGTCCTATTTCTATAATTAAAAAGTCATTGATTTTCAAGTACAATTTATATGAGACTCATGGAGATTTGATTTACTTATACACACATTGCGGATCGAACCTGCTTAGTCATTTTGGCGTTGTGCTCTGATAATGACGGTTTAAATGCGTTAGTGCGACTAACGTTAGTTTTGATTTGTTGTGCAACTTAGGTATTTTTTGAAATTCGATTTTCCAATACCGCGTTTTGCGTACGCGGGTTCTAGCTTTGCACAAACAGTTTCACAAAAATCCGATTGATTACAATTTGCATTTCCTTTTTGTATTGATCAGGCTGGGTTTGTATTATCCCAATGGAAATGCGGTTCTATCACATCTTTGTTTACTGGCAACGTTTCAGTGCTTAATTTCCAGCACCATCCTCAGGCAACCATACACAGTATAATACTCACAATCACAGATTTAAGCAAATGTGGCAACCTCGTTCCGAAACCGTTTTATTTGTTGTGCAACTTGTTTAAAGGTAGAATCAGTCTTTTCTAAAATTCGCATACTTGATTTTAAGAATTGTTATCCAAAACCGAGCAGTCAGTTATTATTTTAAAATTTAATTAGTCGGCGACCACGCTTTACTCGAGATTTTGAACATTGTGTATTAGTTATTTCGTACCTAGTAATTAATTAAACGAACATTTTTTGCGTGGGCGGTGATAGCATTTCATTTAATCATGTTTGCGTTCTTTATATAAACATACAATATAAATTGTAGTAAAGGCAATTCATTCATGTGTTAAATTTCGGCCTTTTTGGTAACTCATCACGTATTGTCCAGTCATTTCCGCGTACAAAGCTCAAACCTGGCATGTCTGCTTCTGAATTTGGTGCTCCAACGAATGGGCAATTTATAATAATGTACGAATTGCATTTTACATTTTGTACAACCTTTAGTTATACTGATAAATACATACTAAGAATTTCTCTCTGCAATCACATGAGTGAAGTGACTGGTGGATGATCCGGTATAATTATCTTACACTAAGATGGTGAGAATTTAATACAGAAAGACGATACAGGGAGAGCTAACCTATTCAAGTTTGCCTCAGCAGAACCTTGATTATCAAATAAATTAAAGAATTTCGACACATGCATCCAGAATACATGAAAGAGTTATTTATAACAGTATCTCTTCAAAAATTAAACAGAAATAAGGAAAAGTGGACCACCTTGACGAATACCATTGTTGGTAGTGAAGTTGTGTGTTAATTTGTTGTGGAGTTTAACGCGACCACATATGCTAATTTAGAATATCGAATAAAAGATTTCAAACCAATCAGTCAAATACACCCTTGAAGTATAGAATGATGGCTATTATGGGACGGCGATATCTGTCGCTGTTCAATAATTTGCTTTTGGGCAAAATCATTATCTATACACCCTCATCCTGACTGGAATCCTGCCTGATCCTATGTAGTAGGTGATTGACGAGAAGCACGGAGACGGCGCAGTACAATTGAAGCAAATATCCTAGACACGGCAGGAACCAAGCTTATAACACGATGATTATTACTCAAATAAGTGGTTCCATCTCCTCACTCCATATAGTACGAAACTACTTAGTCAACGCTACCAAAATTATATCGCCACCATCCTGAAATACACCCGGAAGCAAAATTACATAGCCTGCAGCCTGGCAACGTTTAAGAGATAAAATTATATCTCGTATTTTAACTCAGCTGATTCCTCAAGATAAGCATGCCAAATTATTGAATCGGTCTTGGCGCAGGTGCCAAAGAAGATTGATTTTTGAAGTGTGCAGCCAACTTATAAAGGGGACTTATTTTATCGGATATTAGATGTTTTTTTCTATCATTTATAGTTTCCCGAACTGTTTATTTTCCGTGGATAAGTTGGAACAAATAGCGGCTATCACCTGATGCGAACGCTTCTTCCATCTGTTCAGCCTTTCTGGTCCAAATATATTCGAGATCGACTTTTAAACTGCGCTTAACCTTGCCTTTTATAACTCAACGAGTAGTATCATAAATCGAGATAGCAGGAATTGGGCGCCTAGGTTCGGAAATCTTCATAGCTTTTACACAGACCCAATTATTATTTCTTCGGGAGCCTAAAGTGCCCCATACAGTAGAACCTGCATTGTGCATAATGGATGATACCTTTCTCAATCGTAGTATCGAATTTTCGCCATCAAGACCAATTAAAATTGATTCTTGAATGTCCTCGAATTTTGTTGGGAAGACGGGTTTTCGAGTGTGCTAAAAACTATTGGAGACTAAGACTAATTTTTTCGGAAAATTTTAGTTAAAATAAACTATGGATATGTGCATGTTCCGGGTCGAAATAGGTTTTTCAAGACGAATAGCGTACGAATCGATGATAAAACGATAAAAATCCTTTACCATAAGGGCTATGTGATAATAAATGTGCATTATTTTGTTGAATACTGTTTTTTGTGATAACTGATATCGATCAGGGCCAGAGTGTATGTATTTACTGGAGTAATAGGTATTCAGAAATTGTTGTAATTCTCAATTTCGGTGAACTATAGCATAAATTGATATCCATCAGTTTGGTACCATGTACCGGCTCGGAAATCATAGTGCTAGTACCATGTACCTTTTCGGTACAATATTGTTGGTATCGGTTACTAACACAATAGCCATAGTGTTAGTATCCTTTACAGACTCGGTATATATATTATATAGTGTGAGTTAGCATTGAAGTCGCATTGTCGTTGACTTTAGATGATGTTAGCTTCACTATTACAGGTTTACACATTCGTCTAGGAGATTGTACCGTCCTATTATTCCACATTCTTCTACCACATATATAGTGGTTAAAGGGCGTAATACCGGCTCCTACTGATGAGTCGCCAGTAAGCACGAAACGAATGTGCATGAGATTATACTTTCCGTTCATGCTGTCTTTGGTTTATCCTTCTGGTCACAATGAACTAATTTGTTACAAGGTTCGCAAAACCTAATACATACTTGCATATATATTAGTTCTTCGCAACAAACAGTATTTAACTGTAATATATTGAATTAAATGATGTCATGCTTACCGCGAAATGTGACAACTGATATAGATGAAGGCCAGAGTGTGTGGATTTACTGAGAGGAACAGGTGTTCCTAAGAAATTGTAATTCTCAATTTCTGTGAACTTTATATAAATTGATATCCATCAGGTTGGTATTATGTACCGACTCTGAAACCATAGTGTTAGTACCATGTACCCTTTCGGTAAAATAATTTTGGTATCGATTACTAACACAATAGCCATAGTGTTAGTACCCTTTACAGACTCGGCATATATATATTATATAGTGTGAGTTAGCTTTGAAGTCGCATTTTCGATGACTTTATATGATGTTAGATTCACTATTGCAGGTTTACACATTCGACTAGGAGATTGTACCGTCCTATTATTCCACATTCTTCATCCAAATATATAGTGGTTAAAGGACGTAATACCGGCTCCTACTGATAAGTCGCCAGTAAGCCCGAAACGAATGTGCATGAGATTATACTTTCCGTTCATGCTGTCTTTGGTTTATCCTTCTGGTCACAAATGAATTAATTTGTTACTAGGTTTGCAACACTTATACATACTTGCAAATATAGTAGTTCTTCGCAAAAAAACAGTATTTAACTAATATTTGATGCTGTTGGAACAAATGAAAGCTTAGTCCGTGTGCTTGCTGTTTGATACAATAGGCTTCATAAATGTATAAAAATTTTAAATAAGACCGTCTGAGGAATTCATTCGATGCGGAACATTATATCAATGATCAACGAATCGGAACTTTAACCAATTTAGATTTACCACAAATTATTTTTTCCAATACGAAATATCATAAACCCAAACGCTTTAAGAACTATTACTATAATAAAAGTTGCAATCTTGTTAAGAGCATCTGGCCCATTATGTTCATAAATTTTTCAGTATAAATTATGAATTCGATAGTGTAGAAGAGGCAATTCATCCCATAGACTGGTTTTATCGTTATTGAGAACTTATCACGTTCTGTTTAGAATTTGTCGCGGACAGGGCTCGAACCTGGGCACATCTACTTCGTAATCTAATGTTTGATCAACTGAGCTACTCTACTGCATAATGGGTCAGATATTAATATCAAGATTATTGTAATTGTGGGGCAGGATGGCTCAGTGATTAGAGCTCAGGTTGGAGCGCCGTCTGCGGCAAATTCTGTATAGTACGTAATAAGTTCTCAATATTGATGAAACTAGTTTACTGGATGAATTGACTTTTATACACTTTACAATTCTTAGTCTATACGGACAAATATATGTACATAATAGGTCAGGTGTTTATATCACGACGGCAACCTTGATCAAGGTAATATTTATCACCGCCTCCGCAACTAACGTTCGTTTTACAATCAAGGACTCTTACAAGATTGCAGATTAACTGAAAAGAAGCAACATAAAAAAACTCAAAATGACCTCAATTGAAGTTTCATTAATATTTACGAATAGTCCACTGAAAAAATCGACGTCTATTTTGTGTGACCTAATAACGTATGATTTTCAATCTTTTCATATAAACTTTAATATCCTCAATAACCTCCTATTAATATGCACAAAATGATTGAAATTTATATTCTAATGTAAATATTTCCTACTGTTCGATGATATAGTTATAAGAAGCCGCATTGCACTTTTCCTGATAGGCATATATATATATATATATATATATATATATATATATATATATATATATATATATATATATATATATATGCATCACCTTCAGCAAACGAGCCTGATAGTCATAATTAACTAGTGCATGCTTTACAAAATTATATGCTATTATTGTTCAATTCCGATGCAGAAAACCCAACGGAAATCACAGAACAAACCAATATGCCAATCCAAACATCAAATTTACTTTCAGTATAAAGGAAGAAAACACGTTGCCTTTCTTGAACAACCAGCTTACTCGACAGAAAAATTGTGATTTACCGTTAGAATCTCACAAAAAATCTACTTTTTACAGATAATATATTCATTAAAACAATAGTGCGCCCGAATATTATGAAGGAAACTTAATCTAAAACCTAGTAAGCAAAATGAGGAATATCTGCTCTCAAAACAATATTAAGTATTAGTTAAGCTAAATGAGCAAACTTTTGTACAATTACCCGAAGCGGTTCATAGATATCAACATCAGACCAAGTCTGATTCATGCTTCATAAGATACAATAAAAAATATTCTTAGACGCGATTTGTTGGCCTTCGTAATTGCACGACGGTTCAATCGTATAAATAAGGTAAATTTAGCTATTGCATAAGTTGGAATCGCGTCCAGCAAACAACGAATCATGAAGTTGTATGCCGAGGATCAATTTTCAACTATCTCCAAATCCTCAATAGTCTATCAGTTTTCGTTTATGTACGGTAGCATATATATTGGACGTACGAAAAGGAAATTTATCAACAGAATCAAACAACATTTAACGTAGAATTTTATTTTAAAATTTTTAGCACTCTCAGGAAGATCAGTTTTTTTCCAGCATTTATTTTAAACAAGGCACCAAATTAATTTAGTGTATTTCTTAGTAATACACTAAGCTAAGTACGAAAAATTAGTATACACGTATGAAGCACCTTATAAAATAAAACAAGAACTCGGCCTAATTATTCGGATGTTTCACCAGCACTAAATTTTAATCGAGTGGATGTGAATAGCACAAACGAATAATAAGTACTACCATTCACGAAACTTTTAACATACATTAAATAATCGTCAACATGCATTCGTTTGGATTGACAACAAACTTAAGCAAAAACAACAGCATATACGGTAACATTAATAGAGACTGAATTTGCACAATAATGTGGGCGATCAACCCCTGGAATCTGCACACTCTGCACAGTTACCAAGATGATAAAATAAATCTCAGGAACAAGGCGATACGTTAAGCAACATACGGGACAAGAATAATCGTACACACAAAAGTAAAAAAATCGAACACCTGATCAAAATTCTACACATCAATACAAGTATAACAAGATCTTAAACATGAATTTATAAGATAATGAGAACGACACATACACGCAAGAAGGCAAAATCAAAGATGCACACGCAAAGCACTTACCAATTAATTCCCAATAAAGTGTAAAACTAAAAATCAGACTTGTTGCCATTCTCTTAATCAGACTAAAGCTCATAATGTACATAGATGAAAGATCGTAATGCTTAGTTGTGTAATCTCGAAAAACAGTATACAAATTAAAAATCCATTTTGTTTTCTCTTATGAATAAAAATATACTGCGTAAAATTAAAAGTCGTTGGAAATTGTTAAAGATATCATAAATATAACAACAGGAAGAAAACTTATCAAATCTAATCGGACATTAATTAAGAGCAAGAAAGAAGGAATGAGTGATATGCGAAATAATGAAGCAAAATAGTTTAAAAAATTATTTATGTGAAATAGGCGCTTATGAGTATGAAATGGAAAATTCTCACACAGAGATAAATGTAGCTCAAGAATGGCACATAATGGATTTAGCTACACCTATGTAAAAATAGCTTAACAACAGGAGCTAAGATAGAATATCAATGACAGCAATATATACTACGCAGATAAAGGAAGCCATAAGAAAGTGATGACCAAGTAAATTAGCTTTAAAAGAAGCATGTTGCGCAACTACTATCACATTCCTTCTTGTATACAATAAGTATAAATCCAAATATCTAATTATAGTTTTATAATATTTCTAAAAAATTATAATTGTATAAATAACATAACAATGATCCGTATAGTATATTATAATTATTATTATTAATAATAATATTATAATAAAAGATATAGAATATAACATGCAATAATACTGAAAATTAAATATCTTATAAGTGGTAGGATAACCTAGACTATCATTCTAACTAAAAGGGATGTTCGAATGGCTTATTTTCAATGGGTTGGTCCCAGTTTATTTTTCCTTTGAGAAAAATTTGATAAAATTTGTTGGGTACCTTTATGAATCTGAAAATCATCCGTCACACTAGAGACAAAATATGGAGAAAATATTAAATTTCATTGAAAAAGTTTAACTTATACATATTTACGGCAAATCTATTAAGTGTTAGGGAGGTTTCAAAAGATGTGCGTGAGTCTTGTATTCGTGTGTGTCCATAACTTATAAATATTAATTTAAATATAAATAAATACATGTTTACATCTGTCAAAATATAGGACCAATTGAGGGATAGTGTTTTGCTTTTATTAGTCGTCTATAAATTTATTAATTTCTACCATTTTAAAACGTAATAAAATTGGTGTCGAAGTTTAGTGAAGGGCAAGAAGTATACAAATACACTAGTAGTAAATCATTCTAGGGTAAATAATAAAAAACTTTATTAAAATAATAAAAGCTTAATTAAGATAAAGATAAAATAAATAAGTATCAGACAAGCTAATTATTATAATTACCAAACAAAGGAATATTCGTAGTAATTTTGCATTACAATATGTGCCACAATTAAGTAGATACAATAAAAATAAGAAAAATAAAGAATTTAAAATTCCTGTCGAAAATAGGAATTAGGAACCATCTGTTGTCAGATTATCGTGAAATGCTTACTTTCGCGCCACGTTATTTCTTATAAGCCATATTCAGTTATGAGTATAGATTGAACACCGTCGAAGACTATAACAAATATTATCAAATAAAGAAAAAAAATTAAACCATTTAGCTAACATTTTGTTTGCCATATTCTTTTAAACATAGTTCAATTCCAAAATGTTTCTATAAAAGTTCCCTTTTTTAAATATTTATTCTGTGTTTCTTCAATATGGGTTATATCTAAATTTAATTTATACGGAAAATAATTTATTTGAATAAACGCGAAATTAAACTAATTTTTGAGAAATCTGCTGTAATATACACGTTAGTCTCTGTTTTACACGCTGGTGACTTCATTAGTATAAAGGGCTTTACTGATAGCAAACGTAACACAAAATGCATCAGCTATAATCAGAAGCGATAGAACGGTGTTATAATTCTTTCTTCTGCATAAAAATAAATTCCCAGCACACACCTAAGTAGAATTTTATCCACTGGGTGAAGTATCAATCAACCTTTCTGCATGATGTCATGCATACCTATTAAAAAATTAGTTAGAATATGACCAGATAGGTAAGCAAACAATTCCCCAGGACGAAAGGTGTAATCTCACGTGCACATTTGTTTCGTGCTTAATGGCGACTCATCAGTTTCAACCGATATTACGCCCTTTAACCACTATATATTTGGGTCAGGAATGTGGGACAATTGGACGGTAAAATCTCCTAAACGAATGTGTAAACCTGCAGTAGTTGATCAAATTTTATATGAAGTCTTTGACAATGCAACTAAATACAACTCACAATATATATATATATATATATATATATATATATATATATATATATATATATATATATATATTGAGAACAAGGCTAGACAGAAAGGAGAGTAAAAATAAGATTCATTACTCATAACAATATGTAATGAATCGCAGACATCATTTTCAATACAATAGGCCTTTATAAACAAGCAGACGCACACACACAGACACATATGCATATACACTTATTAATCAATCAAAACAAGAAATAGAAGTGAAACCGAGTCAGAAAATTTGCCACACTCATAATCAAATGGAAACCCAGGATGTCTATAAATGAAATGTTGTAAGATGAAGTTCAGTAGCCTCAAAAAAAATGGCCATCATCCATTTTGTTTTTTTGTGTTTTTTCTTCCTAATAAGAAATATATATAGTATATTTTTAATTAAGAAGAAAACACAGAACTAAAATATATATATATATATAAATAAGCCTGTAAATGGGTACCAACACTATAGTTTGCTGTGTCAGTTCACAATTACACCAACACTGTTGGTTGACGATTAGGTACATAATACCGACACAATAGATCTGAATTTATGTTAAATTTCATTAAAATTGAAAATTACGACTACTACTAAATACTTGTTACCCAAAAAATCCATACACTCTGGCCTTGATTGATATCATTTATCACTTTTGCGGTAATCCTGGCATTATTAAATTTATTTTTAGCAGTTTGTTACTGCATATTACGAATATCTAATTTATATGCAACTGTGTATAAGGTGATGCGCACCTAGTAAAAATTTAGTTCATGCTACGTTTAGTTTATCTTTCTGGTCATATTTTAACTATTTTTTTACTGGGTGCGTAACAACTACTACACATGTTCATATATATATATATATATATATATATATATATATATATATATATATATATATGGAAGTTTGCCGCAATAAACAGTGTCCGACAAATTTTTATATTTATTTAAATGATAGCATGAGCATCCCACATAATTGATGTGACATCACTCAAGGCCAGATTGTATGGATTTGTTGGAGTAACAGATGTACAAATTAGTTATATTAATTCTCAATTTTATATAACATTAGCATACCGTGAAATCCCTTTGTTTTGGTACCTTGTACCGACTCGACAACCATAGTGTTGGGTACCATTTACTCTCAGTATATTTAAATATATATATATATATATATATATATATATATATATATATGCAGTGAGAGTTTACTTTGAATTCACACTGTCGATGATTATTACTGAAGTTAGCTTTAATACTGCAAGTTTCCTAATTTGTATAGGAGGTGGTTCAATTAAATTGGCCCACATTCCTTACACAAATATTTAGTGAGTATATGGTGTAATAACGGCTCCTTCTGATGAGTCGCCAATAAGCACGAAATGAACGTGCACATTAGGCTATACCTTCTGGTCATGCAGACTTTGATTTAATTTCTGGTCATATTTAAAATAAGAACTTACTATGTGCGCAACAGGTAATACACAATTGTATATTCAATATATCTCAGAAACAACAAAGAATCTAACCCTTCTGTTTGTTCTTTTTTGATCACCGCTCCTTTTTTTAAGAAAACACCAATCTGAACACAATAAATTTGTACAGTGCCAAATCAGAAGGAAGGTAAGTCTAAACTCGATTATAGATTTATACGCCTGAGGCAATAATCAATATTTAATAACGTGATATGTCTTAAAGCTGATAAAAATTGAGCAACGATATTAATAAACCAGCAGATCTATGAGGAAAAAATGTCTGAACACCTTAACAAAGAAATAGACTAGGTCTCTACTTGTAAGTTATAGGATGAGATTAAAATTTTGATTAAAAAATCATTATGTCATAGAAATTTAATAGTCCACATGGTGATTCACTCATACAAATAAATAAAATCCCAGCATTTCCAATGGTTTTGTTAAAGTGCTCAAGAATAGAAAGTCACTTAGGATGATTGTAAATGTCCAAAATTGGCCCACATATAAGATGTCAACTTTACTTATTATTGTATTAGGAAATATTCTTGTCCATTAGGGCATTAGGTTTTAAACGCCCATCATTTTAAGGATATTGATCAAAAATATAATCTTACTTTATGTTACATTTATGTATGCAAATATCACTGTGCCAGCTGTAATGCAATGCTTTAAATAAGGTTTAACTGAACACCAGGAGGTATAACATGAAAATATTATGACATTAAAACATGTATTTGAAATATTTAAAATATGTTTGTCATTTGCGTACTTGGCTTTCAGAAATAAATTTTATGAACAAATGACAAGCGTGTCAATATGGCAATTATTGTCTTTCCCGAATGTTAGTATATTTATGTGTTATACTGAAAAAGCTATCCTAAAAGTAACCCCTTTCAAATCCAACTTGTTCGTAAGGTTCCTTGATAATTGTTATGTAATATGGCAATATGATGATGGTGAATTAATAAATTTCCTTAATGTAACAGATTAACTAGGGATTTAATTTCACGTTCGAAAAAGTATCTATGGGGGAGATGTTATTCCTTGATTTTAAATTGAGGCAGAAGCACAGGATTTTGAAAAATGGTGTCTGTAAGAAGGATACTTGTTTGGTCATCCTCATTAATTTTACTTCAATCCGTATGGTAAAAAATAAGCATTTGTAAATCATTGACATTAATGTCATAGATTTACTGATTTGCAATATAGACAACATGAATTGAAAAAGCTTAAATATATATTCTAGGAAAATAGAAATACACAAGAGATAAAAAAGAGGGCAAAGTAGGGAGTATTAAATAAAATCGACTATAATGCGATACCTTTAAGCGGGGGGGGCACTATAAGATAATCGTAGAACCTTGGTAATGCCAATTTCTAAATTGTTTTCGAAAATCAGAATGTTAGATAAATAAATTCATTAATAAATCTATATTAAACCAACTCTCACCTTAGGTTGTTCGTTACCAAACAAAGATAGGAATTAGAATATTTTATTATGTATGGTGGTGTATATGAAATACCGTGGAAAGACTGCAATCTGGCGTAGTTAGGGGCGCAATGTGCCAAATTAACGTAAGAAGAAGTGAACTTAAAACAGCCTGCAAATATGAACACAAATAGAAACCCGACTTAGCTAGACACTCTCAAGCATCTAAACATCAAATAGGTCTTAAAGGCTATAAGCCTATCTCCACATGTAACCCAAGTGGATTGATTAGATTAATAGCAAATAAAATCGAGGAGAAATATTAAGGGTGTATAAAGAAATAAAATATCACTGATTCCGGTATTAGCAAAAAATTAGGATAAGATGAGTCGGATAAATTAAATAATAAGCGTGAAATATTGAAAGTGTAATCGAATAGTAAATACATTAGGCTTAATTATATCAATTTTATTTAAACTTACAATGTCGAATACAGTTATTATTTCATTTGCTCGCACATTATATTTCATACGACTTTATCTCAACTATATTTCAAGTTATATGTAATCCATTATGTTTCTTCTGTATGACGGCCAGAAGAAGTTATTTAAACATGAAACGTTTTCAAAATCACTTTCTTTCTTTTTCCTCCAATATTTCAACGCTTTTTTTGATTTCTCGGATTATTCTCAGTAGCTCAATTGTATGCACAGACAACCAGTGCAACTTCCTCAATTACTTATTACAACTTCGTAAGCTAATTTAAACAATAATTGATTGCGCGGGTGGTGGTAACAATTCTTTAAATCAAGTTTGCGAGCTTGAATTAAACACCAATCCCATTGTATTTAACCAGACGTCGAACAACATAACAAATCTACCACCAGCTGCAATGCACTGACTTGTTGCGACCTTCCATGATCATCATCAGAGTATGACGGTAAACTGACTATCGAGAATCAAACCGCATTGAATATATATGGAAATCAAATTTAGAATTCCGGCTCTCACCTCTAGCAGTCTCGCATACATCGGCTGCACAATTTCTATGCAGTCACGAACATTAACTGTTTGTAGCTTACGCCACATGTACATATATAGGCAATACAATTTAAACAATAACTGATTGCGCGGGTGGTGGTAACAATTCTTTAAATCAAGTTTGCGTGCTTGAAGTAAACACCAATCCCATTGTATTTAACCAGTCATCGAACAACATAACAAAACTATCGCCAGCTGCAACGCACTGACGCGTTTCGACCTTCCATGATCATCATCAGAGTACAACGGCAAACTGACTATCGAAGATCAAACCGCATTGAATATATATGGAAATCAAATTTAGATATGCAGCTCTAACCTCTAGCAGTCTTGCATACATTGAACTTGACTGGAAATGTCGGCTGCACAATTTCTATGCAGTCACGAACATTAACTGTTTGCAGCTTTTGCCACATATACATATATAGGCAATACAATTTAACAATAACTGATTGTGCGGGTGGTGGTAACAATAATTTAATTCAAGTTTGCGTGCTTGAAGTAAACACCAATCCCATTGTATTTAACCAGTCGTCGAACAACAAAACAAAACTACCGCCAGCTGCAACGCACTGACGCGTTTTGACCTTACATGATCCTCATCAGAGTACCACGGCAAACTGACTATCGAGAATCAAACCGCATTGAATATATATGGAAATCAAATTTACATATGCGGCTCTCATCTCTAGCAGTCTCGCATACATTGAACTTGACTGGAAATGTCGGCTGCACAATTTCTATGCAGTCACGAACATTAACTGTTTGCAGCTTTCGCCACAAATATATATAGGCAATACCATTTAACAATAATTGTTTGCGCAGGTGGTGGTATAAGATTGTTGGTTTCGTGTTTATTTACTAACAATTCTTGCTGTTTTAGTAGAAGTAATAGTAATGACAAGCAGCATTAGTAGTAGTGGTTGTAGTAGAAGATATATTAAAATGAGTACTATTAGTATTAGGAATAGTACTAAGTGTTGTTTTCATGGTAGTAATAATAATAATAATGGTGGTTAAAGTAGTGTAAATAGTGATAGTAGTTTTACTTAGAGTATTAGTAGTTTCTGTATTTTTTGCAGTAGTAAAACAGTACTAGATTAATTTATAATTAGTTTTGTTACAATCAAACAAACATTGATCGAGCGGTGATTGTAAAAATTCTTTAAATTAAGTTTGCGAGCTTGAATTAAGCAAAAATCCCATTTTGTACGTAACCAGATGTCGAACAACATAACAAAAATTCAGTTAGTCACACGCACTGACGCGTTTCGACTTTCCATGATCATCATCAGAGTACGACGGCAAACTGATTATCGAGGATCAAACCGCAGATATGCGGCTCTCACTTCTAGTAGTCTCGCATACATTGTACTTGACTGGAAATATCGGCTGATCGTTTTTTATACAGTCATGAACATTAACTTTTACAGCCTTCTGCCATATATAGAGAGTATATATATATATATATATATATATATATATATATATATATATATATATATATATATAGTTAATACAATGAAAGAGTCATTGTTTATTTCAAGCTCGCAAACTTGATTTAAAGAATTAGATGTCTTAGTTTAGTGGTTCTTATATACGCTGAACATTTCAGTGATGTTATCTGAACAATATCTATATAGTCAAGACAAAAATTTTCGCGTCTCCAGCTAAATTAATCCGGTGTATTCAATTAAGCAAAACATTTGTGTACAGATTGTTATAAAATGTTTAATTAGTTTTTTTTCGGACAGGAGATAAAAGAGGTCCCATTACATTAAATCACTCGGCAATTTAATAAAACTACCGTGAGTCGCGTGTACTGACGCCTTCCAACCTCTCTTGTTCATTATAAGAGCACAAATAGAAGCATGCATAATACGGATAACATTGTAATGAATATGATGCAATGTAGAGCAAGAATGCAACTCTCAAACATGGTGGAAATCTTCATAGTCTACTTGATTGGAATTTTCAAGGCACAACTTCTTTGCAATTGCAATGAAAATGATCTTGACGGTTTGGCTTAAATTCTCATATATTATTCAGCCTAGACTCAGGTTTGATGAAGAAGTTGAGCATGCTTTTGCATATACATTAGCTATATACAAGTAAATTAATTGTGTTATTGTGTTTTAGGTGTTGCGCACCAGAAGTATAAATCAAAGTCAGCATGAACGAAAGTTATAATCTCATGTGAACATTCGTTTCGGGTTTACTGACAACTCATCAATTGTAGCTGGTATTACGCCCTATACCAACTATATCTTTCAGTGAGGATTGGGGGACAATCGGACGGTTCAATCTCCCATGCGGAGATGCATACCATCAGTAGCAGAATTAACGTCATATAAAGTTTTTGAAAATGCGACTTCAAAGCCAACTAAATATAAATAATATATATGCCGAGCGTGTAAACGGTACCAACATTAATTTTTCCTAGTCAGTACATGGTACCAAAACAAAGGTTGCCGAGATAGTACGTGGTTCCAACAAACTGGACTTTAAGTTACGCAGAAAACAGTCTAAATTAATCGCGTCGTTCGACTTTCAAAATTTTTTCTGGTTGCCACTATCTAATATTTTAAAGAATAAATAATTAAGATTGAGCACCATGCATAAATATAGTTTTCTTCATTAAATAAAAAATCATCGATGTATGTACTCATTCAGACGACTTTCTAATCTGATTTACTGCTCTTTAGCTTTAAAGATGCCAAGCGTATTGATCAGTTTCATGCAAACTTAATAGTGCCGACACTTGACCGCTTCCAGGACATGCATTTACAAATTATGCAAAGCAACATTTTACAAATCAATATTCGATATTTAACTTGATGTAACCTAGAACAATAAAGGTGATTATTTTTCCAGTCGACTACTAGTGAATGCAAATGAATTCTGAATGTCCATCCAATGGTGCGAGAATGACAGGTGTCCAAGCCAATTTTGATATACAACAAATAGACTCTATAGAATAAGTTCTATAACAACTGCTACATTTTTGCCCATTGGTTGAAAGTGTAAGTACACAATTGACTAATAAAATTTCTATATTAAGGTGGGAATATGTGTTAGTCGTTTTATAACCAAATATTCTACACAATTTGATGACCTGCCAATAATGCAAGTGAATTTCCGGAATCTGGAGGCAGGTTCATGCTTCTGCATGTTATTAGTAATGTGTAGATAGTAACAAATAGCTCATATAAACAGGACACACGTCAAAGTATCATGAACTAAACTGCGTGAGAACATTAACGCTTGCGTATCGTGCAATCTGGCGCCTCATTAACAGGATTTGACACTACGCCGAAACCCATTTTTGACATCTTCAAGTAAAGCTTGGCGAATGAAATTGCATTGACCAATTATATGCTGGATCTAAGGTGTAATGCCATTTACAATTGAAACGCAAATAGTAAGCAAAATGGCGCATGCGTCAACGAGATTGTACCAATTTCACGCCAAATTAAAATGTTACCCGTTTCGTTATGTTCAATGCTAACATGAGTATACATTATATCATGCCCAAAATGAACATGTGACACTATATTTATTCTGGCAAATACTCGTGATCAATTGGCAAGGTTTTATATCTAATTTGAGTGAAGATGTGAGCCATTAATTAAAGCCACCTCAGAATTCAAGGAAAATTTCAATAATTTCTCGCATATTGATAAGACCATATTTTGGCATACAACGTCAAATTTTTTTAATCATTATCAATGTATATCTACTTTATTATATTCATCAGTCATAAAAAAGGTCAATTTGCGTATAGTTAAAATTTTTAGATGGTATGCCAAGTAAAGTATTCAATTAGATATGCAAAATTTATTAATTAACTTCCTACTGTCAGGTGAACAAAGTGAAATTTATAAGTTAATTAATACTTTCCTAGGCAGCTGTGCATTTTATCCATTTGAAGCACATGGCCTGTCTCACAGACCAGAGCTCGCATTTTATTGGACAATCCCATGAAGGCTTGACAGCTCTTCCTATTACTAAGGTCAGATTGCGTGATTTCTTATGTAGCCTGTGAAACAATAATAATAATTTTCACCTGTCTTCATTTTCAGACAATGCTGGGACAAATGCGTGCAATGCTGAAGCTAATCTTTATGCTGTTGGCGATGATTATTTAGCATTATAATAATTTATTTTAACTGAAATACACAGTAGTATGTTTGATCATTTTTTCTAAAATCAATAACAATTAAAATGATCCAACATACTTATCTATGCTGATAAGGAGAAAAAAGATTAAATTGATAGTTTAAATATATATTTTGCTTTTCTTTTCTTTCGAAACGGTGATAAACCAGTATGTTACATGTGTAGTTGTGATACTTTATGGAATTATTCCAACTCAACATTTCATCTCAAAACGCACGGTGTTGGGTCGGTGCAATGCACAGTGTCAATCACCTTTTGGCACATTATGTGTGAACCCTAAAGTTCTGCCCTTTCTGTATACTAAGTTGAATGTGAAAATACTTACTAATTACTAATACTGATATTAACGCTACTACTACTACTACTAATACTACTACTACTATTATTATTTATACTACTAATGCCGTAATAACTACTAAAACAACAACTACAAAACGAGCTGCTACTACTACATGGCGTTACATCAACATAATATGCAGAGGCTTCAGTGCTACATAGCTTAATTTCATAATTATGTGCAGGTGGTATATGAACGCTAGATCGATTGTTCTAAGTGGAGGATTGAGATTGTGTCAGCATGACATCTCTGCACTGTCCGGTCTCATATAGGAGACTCTAACAGTGCTTCAGCGCAACCAGTATAGCCGTATGTATAATGAAGGTACACAGACAATCACACAAAAAATATCATCCAGTTGCCAGTAATGACACATCAAGAAGTTAACGCCGCAATTTTCTCCACATTAATTGACCAAAAACGAAGCAATTACGGACCGGAGGTTAGAAAATTTTGTTCCAATTGAATTTGGTCTTTCTTCCGCGTCCTACCTGAAGGAAAATGTTACTTGATATATAATGCATACATATTTTAATGTTCTCATCAGTGACATAAAAATAATATTACTGATTTCGATTGAAGCAAGGCATGAGACAGCGAATAACATAGTATCTGTTCACACTGATTGACAATTAGTCAATGTCTAAATTCATGAAAAGTGATACTATGCAGTGGTCAACCTTGAAGCTGACAAAGCAACAGCGGTTCCATTTATGGCTGATTTTAATGCCAGATAATTACTACACAGAAGGTAAGGACGAGAGCTAAAGTTTCAAAAGATTGCTGGACAGTGAGATGAGAATTATAAAAGAAAATTAGTAAATACTTATTATTTAAATGTGCTTTAGTAGGCAGTAAAGTTTAACGAAAGCGACCCCTTTATATGTTTTCATAATAGTAAAACGTTGTTACAAGCGTTAGTAAAGCATATTGATTTTCGGTAAAAGAATTAGTACAAATGAACATCCTAACCAAAAATATAGGTGAAATAACACTTTACAATTAAACAATCATTAATTGCGCTGGAGGTGAAATCAAGTTTTAAATATTGAAATAAACACCAATCCTACTATATTTAAAAAATCGCACAACATAGCTCAACTACCGCCGGTCAAACGTACTAATGCGTCTCGAACATTCATGATCATCTATAACAGTTCAATACCGTTTGTTGCGGAGAACTAATATATATGCAAGTATGCATTAGGTGTTGCGAATTAGTTCAGTTGTGACCAGAAGGATAAACCAAAGGCAGCTTGAACCAAAAGTTGAATCACACATTCGCTTCGTGCTTACTGGCGACCCATCAGTAGGAGCCGGTATTACGCCCTTTAACCACTATATATTCGGTAGAAGAATGTGGAATAATAGGACGGTACAATCTCCTAGACAAATGTGTAAACCTGTAATAGTGAAGCTAACATAATCTGAAGTCAACGACAATACGACTTCAATGCTAACTCACACTATATAATATATATACCGAGTCTGTAAAGGATGCTAACACTATAGCTATTGTGTTAGTAACCGATACCAATATTATGTTACCGAAAAGGTACATGGTACTAACACTATGGTTTCCGAGTCGGTACATGGTACCAACCTGATGGATATCAATTTATGCAATAGTTCACCGAAATTGAGAATAACAACTATTTCTGAACACCTGTTACTTCAGTAAATCCATACACTCTGGCCTTGATCGATATCAGTTATCACATTTCCTTCTGGTCACAACTGAACTAATTCGTTACTAGGTTCGCAACACCTAATACATACTTACATTTATAATCATCATCTAGTGGTTCTGCGCATAGTATAATTGACGAGTAATGCTGGCAGCAAACCTTCTATGCAGTACCGAACATTAACATTATCTTTCGCCAAACGTAAAGAAGTTACACAATTAAATAAAAATGGAATGTGTGGTTGCCAGTAAAAAATCTTTAAAGTATTTTGTAAACTTGGTATAAACTGGAAGTCTATTGTATTTAACCAGTCGCACAAAATAGCAGAACTACAGTCAGTCATGATAATCGACAGAGTACGACAGCAAACTGACCAGCAAGACTAAAACCGGCATGCGTACATTAGGACATCAAAATTGTACATACCCTATCGCACAACAAAGCAAACTGAAGGTATTTTTGCGACTAATTAATTGCAATAAGATTGGATCTAATATGAAGCGCGCCAACTTGATTTCAAACATTTTTATCACCAAACCGCACAATCACTAATTTTGTAAATTTATAACGTAAATACATATGACGAAGTTGTCAAAAAATGAAAATTCGTGACTGAACAGAAATTTCTCAGACCATACAACCTGTCAAGTACATTGTATACGGGACTACTAAAAATGAGAGCCGCATATCCATTTTTGCTTAATTTTTAAATGCATTGCGGTTTGTCATGGAGTTCTTGTGATAATCATGGAAGGTCGAAACGCAACAATTCGTGTGACGGAAATGCACATTTATATAATCAAACGAGCATTGGTTTCAAGAGGGTGATAACAATTACTTTAATCAAGTTTGCGATCTTGAAATAAACACCTGACCCATTATGTACATACATTTGTCAATATAAACTAAGTATTGTGTAGTGTTGGGAAGGAAATAATTAGTTTTTACTGGCAAATGTATGTACATATTGGGTCAGGTGTTAGCATCACGATCGTAACTTTGATAAATTTAATTCGTGTCACTGACGGTGGTTTAGCTATGTTGTGCGACTGGTTAAATACTGTAGGATTGAATTTATATCAAGTTCGCAGACTTGAATTAGATAAAAGTTAAAGCTCGGATAGAAGATACGATTTTTTTTAATACTAAAGTAATCAGCAGTGGGGATCCAAGTCACATGATCGAGGAAAATAAAGGCGATTTAGCCCAGGTAGCGGCCCCGGCTATTCTGCCGATGTTTACATGCAAACGGACCAGTTATTTCCAGCCTTTATTAAAAATTAGGCCTATGCTTGTACCAGGATGTGTTGAAATAATAACGTAAAATCTCAGTGTTGGCACAGTATTTCACTTCAGAAGTACCGATTATGCACGTGATTATTTAATAATTAGTAGATGGCTCGTTAGTAGCCCAGTTGGAATTGTCAGTAGAAGTCCCTTTATGCAGAAATTAAAGGCGAGTATTAGTTTAATTCTATGCCAGATTCAGGAAGTGTTTTCTGAATTATATGGACTCCGACTAATGCCGGATGAGTTCCATTCGAATACCATGACAGGGATTAAGCAGTGATTGTCCAAGCGATCGAATGTTTCACCATGTTTTCAACCGCATTACACCATCTGGCATACGCTGCTTAAACCTACCAGATATGACGCTCTAACGAGCACACCTAGCAGTCTGAAAGTGTAAAGCCCAAGCTCTGCAAAATTCAGCCATGATTGTCATTACACCTGGGTCAACATTGCCACGGATAAACCCGTTATCAAAAGCGAGCAGAAACGATGTGGCTACTGTTAATTAATTGCATCGTATACGGCGGATACGTGATTGGCGGCCGCAGATGGGCACAATAAAACACATCCACGGCGGAAAATTTGACTAAAACATTGATATTTTATCGGCAAAGTCATGACCTTTCGTCGCGAATACACCAGTATCTAGGTATCAGCGAAGCTCAATAACTCTCAAATATCGATGTCCGATATTCTGCCCAGCAAGAGAAATATGGTATTAAAAATTATGAGTCAATTAAACGGCCTGCGAATTGCACTCTGTGTCTAGCAAAATGTGTGACACATGTGGATATATATTAAATTTATTTTTTTGAATTCTTTTATGGGCAGCTTTTTATTATGAAATTCTATACTCCTACCGGTGTTTCTGTGTTGTCTATGTCGTGGTCGTTGGAGGAGTTGCGACCTAAGTGATCAAAGTCGTTCCATATTTCTGATGCAGGAAAAATGGTTTTGGGTGACTGGTGCTCTAAATTAATCATAATTAGTTATTTATAGCCTGTCTTTTATTCCTAAAAACACCTTATTAATGCCGTTCGATTTATACTTTTCACAAATTGGTGAGGCCTATTCATTGTAAGAATAAACGTTTTTGCCGCTCTATGTCGAAACACCAGATTTGCATAAAATTAATATGCAGTACTCCGGTCTATATTTTGGTAAGTCTTTTGCCAGCAGTACAGAAAGAGTTTTGAATCTAATACGAAACATTATTTTCGTCCAGTAATTTCACCAAAAATCCTGGGCCTATAATCAATCGCTTTAAAGTACGTTTCAACAACGGTTACAAATTGTGTTCCTCCGAAAATATTCGTGCTTTGGTATATGACAGTGTTTCGGAGCCATCCTCATCATTTGGTTTATCGTTTATGGTTGATGCTACGAAAAAGGATGGTTTGTTTCGACTGGTGGACGATTTTTAGCAATTAAACAATGTGACTAAACCGGAAGCCTATCCAATGCCTGATCTGCGCGATTTGATCCTGCAACTAAAGAATAGCAAGTTGTTTGCCGTGCTTAATATAAAACAGGGCTTTAAACAAATTGGTGTCCGGACGGATGAAACCTGGAATGCAGGGGTGCAGGTATCCCAAACCAATTTACAATTAAGTCGATCACTATTTGATTTTAAGAACGCACAATAGATGTTCCAGCTAAAGATGTATTGCTTCGTGACCGATTTAACCTGCCCACTATTACGCGTTGACGTAACCACAGTAGATTCTGTCCAAATACATAGAATGACCCTTTATATTAATTCAGATTAGGTACAGATTAATCGTAAACGTAGTTCCTGTGAATTCGTTTTTGAATGTTTGTTTTTTCGTAGATTCGAACGTACATGCCATCAGTGATTATACACTGTCCACCAATAATAAATTGCTATTTTTTATTGGTATGATGAATTTTATTATTACTATTATATATTATTACGCATCCTGTTCAAGGTGACTTTGATATATCCTAGAGGTCCTACACGTTTCATGTACGATGCACATAAACATATGGGTTAGGTATACGCTACAAAAAATATAAAATTAAAATAAGTAATAATTATTATAAAATATCAACAGTCATAAAGAAGTCAAGGAAAACTGCCGATTAAACAACATTTGTCTAAAATAATCAAAACGGCTGACCGTTGACGTTTATGATTCAAAATTGGCCTGAAAACTGTTTGGTACGACCAACAGCTTTTTGCATATATATATATATATGTATATGACGGACTGATAAGTTGCATCTTCCATCATTTGAAACTGTATTATGCAAAACCAATTTTGATAAAGCATTTGAATAGCCCTTATTGAATTTAGTATTTTTTCTAATATTTTAAAAGACTGGTACGACTTACGAATGCTACAAAGGCATTTATTGCGAAATTGGTGTTCACAACAAATAAATCAAGTTCACGGACTTCGATAAACACCAATTCCACGTTTTTATCTAGTCATATAACATTTTAAATCCACCATCAGTTACATATATTGCTGGTTTCGACCTTCGATATTTCTTATCACATAACGAAGGAAAACTTATTAACTTTGATCAAACGGATATTTATAACTTATTGAAAATCAACAACGCGACTCTCGTTCTTTCTAGTCTCACATAAACTTTACACGACTGATATGTTGGTTGCACAATTTGTAAGCAGTCAAAATGATAGGATTTCTGCAGGTTTTATCACATTCACATGAGTAATGCAACAATGTAATCCTTCGATGTATGTGTGTGGTGATAAGAATGGCTATTAGTTAAAACATAGTCACTGTTCTTTAAATCAAGTTTGCGAGCTTGAAGTAAAATACAATCCCATTGTATTTAACCAGTCGTCGAACAACATAACAAAACTACCACCAGCTGCTGTTATGTTGTTCGACGACTGGTTAAATACAATGGGATTGGTGTTTACTTCAAGCTCGCAAACTTGATTTAAAGAATTGTTACCACCACCCGCGCAATCAATTATTATTTAAATTGTATTGCCCATAGTCACTGTTCAACGATCAACAGGTTAATCATATATTGACATGTTGTCAAATATAAACGAAAATGCAGTTCAGTAAACGGCCATTCTTTAAAGTGGCGACTTTTTACAGTACAAATCATTGGAAAATTGCTCCAATGTGTCAGTTGGATTGGTCAGCTGATTATCACGCATTACATGGTCACAGGTGAGATAAATGATTGGCTTCCTTCAAAACACACACACACACACACATATATATATATATATATATATATATATATATATATATTCGATTATAAAATGTGTGATGCAGTGGTAAGTCGCACTGACAGGCTTAGCACCAAAACTTCGGTGTACAAAATAGAATCTATAATGTATAGACAAATTGAACATCTATGGGTCTACAATGCCTCATTCCTGCGAAGTATAGCTGTAGCCATTACATTGACGGGGCATTCTAATCATCTCGCATATTTATTCCGTGTGATTAATTTGCATGAATGCCTTTATTAGTTCAAGTCCGGCAGTTAGCACTAAATCAAGCGGCAACCGATGATTCACTCGCAAATACGCTTCAGATTGAACTTCCTTGCCTCTTGTCAGAAGAATTCTAAGCCACACTTTAAAGAAATAACGCAACAAGGAACGTGCACTCAACAAGATACTTCCAATACTCGGCAATTTTGAGCATTTATCTACAACGAATACAGATAGCAGCTATTTGGCTAGGTCGCCGCAAAATAATTTTGTTGCGCAGTGCTATCATAATGTTGTTAATTTCAGCCATAGACGTTTGTGTATGGCATATTAATATGTGTGAGACTGCAATAATTTGAATCTTCTCCATTTCTAGGTCCACGAAGTGTATGGTTCCTTGATTGATAGGTTTTGATGGGTCCCGTCAGTACAAAGGCTTCAACGCGTGTACCATCCACAGAAAATACCAGAGTTTGAATTACTGTCGATTGACGATTCGAGCCGTCATTTCTCGCCTCATCATCGAGTATTCCGTACAACACTCCTTAAAATTAGTATTTTCCTTGCTTTGAATTGATTGAACAACATAATGGCAAAATATAATTCTTAGTGTTTTGGTTACCTGATACTGAGTCAAGAAGTTACGCCTCGAAGCATTAATTAATTAGCATTAATTTAAATTCCAAAATATTAAAAGGATAATATACATGTGAAAAACTTCGGAGGGACGGGACCAGACAAATCCATCAATCATAAGGACATACAACTCGCGAACATAAATATGGAGAACATTCAAATTGCTGAAGACCTACAAGTGTTGATCTGCCAACCGCGAATGTCATTGGTAGTAATGAGAGGTTTAATTAATTTCACAAAATGCAGCATATTCTCTGACTAATTATCTTTAAAGAAAAATTATTTTCGTGACAATTTTCCTCAAAATTGCTTACGTTTTATACGACATAACCAGGCCGTAATGATATGGTTTCATCAATCCTTAACACATATAATAAGAGAAAGGTATGTTTGATATATATATATATATATATATATATATATATATTAAATTAAATATATATATATAATTATTTAATTTAATTCCAATGGCGAGATTTATTTGTTAAAATGTTCCTATTGCTAATATTATCGCGTTGTCTATAATGATCTGTTCAGTTAATCGATGTCAAATTCAATTGAAAAAATATCATCATACAAAAAAGTCAATGATTGCGAGGGTGGTGAGAACAACGATTTAAAAGTTTACAAGCTTGAGATGACCACCAGTTGCAAAACGTGTGACCAGCAGAAACTTTTCTATAATGTGCAACTGATTAGACACAATAAGAGTGGTGCTTATCTCACGCTCGCAGCCTTTATTTGAAGAAATCATATTGTCGTCGATTTTAGTCTAGTCGCAGCTAACCTTATTATTCAACATTTAATACATTAATGTGTTTCCGTTTATATGGAGCAATGTTACAACGTAATAATTTCATTTTTGCTGTCACAGATTTGGTGTTAAGCTGCAATTTTAATTCCAGTCTAAGGACAACTCATATAACATATATGCGTGTAACCAAAGATTGTTTTAGTGGAAGTCTACTTCAGTAGCGAACAAGCTTTTCTACAATTTGAATGGTGTATACATTGGTATTATTTTTTGTTTCGCAATTTTTTCTATTCCATGTAAATATGTGGCTTTGGGTAACATAAACCGTCAATTGTCTGACGTCATTCTCCTGATGTATTTTAGGATCTTTGGTTATCTTATTTTTTACATTTACTGCATCTCCTATTGATTTTATGTGTTGTGATACCTATAATGTTTTAATTTTGTTTCTGTTCCCTATTCACATTATTGAGAATCGACTAAATGGTTTATTATGGCAATCCAAATCAGGGTTTGATGAGACATGATTCATCATTTCCTCCATTCTTCAAACGTTTTTGTTATATAATCCTATTCTCATGCCAAAATTAAAATGATTCGAGTTTCAAGTCTGTTGTGCTTTTTCATAAAGGTTCTGTAGCTGTCAAATTTTTATTATTATCGATTTAAATACCCTAATTACCGTTACACTAAACTACTAATTTTGATTTCTATCTTGATCTTTGCAATTGTAGGGCAGATTTAATTTTTTTCAGATAAAAAACGTGTTATTATATAGTTCTGCTTCTTTTAAATGTGAAATTTACTTATCATTCTTGGTTTGTATAAATCACTTTCCATATCGCTTTAGTGATAGCTAAGGTAAATCAAAACGGTTTAGAAGGTGAAACCTACAATAGATTTGATTTACTTCATGATTGATAAAAATGGTATTTTTGCCTAATTAGAATAGAAAAACCGGAGTTTAATGCCACCTATCACATCCTGTTTAATATGTCATCGCATAAACTTGGTGATTTCTATGATAATTTAACTTTGTCTATGACAAAATGTTATCAATTACAAATATTGTTGAATAAGTTTGATTTATGATATCATGTTCAGCCAAATTGTGCATCAGTAATGTAAATTGAGACATAATTGGCATCTTGGGGAATACCACAATTGTCAAAAGTTACATGGACCCCACCTAAAGGGAAAGCTAACCAAAAATCTAGTTAGTATTAACTGAAAATTGTGTGTAGAGTGCAGCGGGGTGGCTCAGTGGTAAGAGCACCAAATTCCAAAGCAGTCATGCCCAGGTTCGAGCCCTGTCCGCGGCAAATACTGGACAGTACGTGATGAGTTCCCAATAAGGTCGATAAAGCTCTACCGGATGAATTGAATTTCCCACACAATACAATACTTAGTTTATACTGAAAAAATGTACGAACATAATGGGTCAGGTCTTATATTAAGATCGCAACCTTGATTAAAATTATTAAAAAATCATGTTTGCATAATAAATTTAAAAAGGATTGGTTGCCTTTATTTATAATGCGCAATTAATATGCTTTTATAAGAAAGATATCCCCTAATATGTTTAACTACTTTGTGCTATATTTTAAATGGGATTCTATCTTCGACATATCTAATAAATAAAGTGTTCTGTTAATATTAAGAAGTGGATAGAAATACTCGATTGCTTTGCTAAACGGCCGGATATTAAATAATCACCTATATTAGGATTCAAGTATTATGGATAGCTCACCATAAAATAAACCGGGCTACACTTGATGATTTCCTTCTGCCTTCCTTTTCCGTGAAAAGTGCACGCCGTAAAACGAACTGACAAAGATCATTGAACTGTAGGAAGTACACTTTCTATATATTATTCTGCCGTCCATTAAAGTCGCCCGTAGGCATCGGTATTTCTCGTATGTCAAACTGCGAGCCCTACTCAGTTATGTCGGCAGCGTTATTATTTACCTTATTGGTTCTAAGGCATACGATTTTGACTTCCATGGAAGAAGTTATAATACTCCATTTGGCTGCGCAATGTTTTCCAAAGTTAGCTTATTTATCAAGCCATCGGACTTGAAAGTTAATGAACCTAATTTTAGCCTTTCACCCATAATAAAAATGCTATACACATTCACAATTCATGACACGTTTCGACATACCAAGGTCAATACAAGAGCATGAAGGCAAAATGTTTAACGAGGATCAAACCGAAATTTATATAGTGAATTGAAAATCAGGCCGCTCAATATCTAATCATTCACGACGATAACTTTCTTCGTAGCTTACGCTTTATTTATATATTTTATTCAATTCTAAGACGACTGAATGTGTATTTGATGATCACAATTATTTTGTCAAAATGAGCACCAAACTCATATTTAACCCGTTTGACATTAAGCCAAATCTAGCATTAGTCACACACGAGATGTGTTTTAACTTATCCTGTCCATTAACTAGCTCCGGGGTTAGTTAGATTTAAGGTAACTGCCAATGGAACCCTCATAGTGCCGGTGAGTTCTTCTCGCATAATGCACAAGATTCAATTTAAAATAAATTTTTGAGCCTAGATTGGATCAACAAAATTTACTCCTATGCCACCAGCCTCAATTAGAACAAAATGTTCTGGCGAAATAACTTTTTATTAGTGCATTTATACATGAAATCAGGAGAAAAAAAATATTTATTGACATGTAACAACACCATGGTGACATTAAAGCTCGACATATCTATACATCTGTCTATTGGGTATTACGTACCTAGTAACAAATAATTTCAAATAGGACCAGAAGGTTATAGCAAATTCAGCCCGAGAAAAATTTGTAATCGGGAATACACTTGCGTTTGGTTTCTAATGGCGATTCATTAGTATTATTCCGCATTATGCCCAAGACCCACTATATATTTGATCGAGAAATTTTTAACATCTAGACGGTATTATCATCTTTTCGAATGTGTATTCAAGCATCAATGGAGTAAATTTAATATAGAGGCGTTGAGAATAAGACTTGAAAGCCATCTCATCATAAATAATATATTCCGATGCTGTAAATATCAGAAGAATAATTGTTTGTGTGATACCAAGCCTTTACCAAGTACCAACACAGTGGTTTTTAAAATGCCGAACATAAACTGGGAATCAAAAAATTATCTGATCTGTGTTTTAATTAACACAGTTTAAACTCAAGGTGTTTTGCTTCTTCAAGATATTTAGATATCCATTGGCGGATGTCTTCTTCAATTCACCTTTCATCACAAGATTTAAAACAAACGGAACTAGAAAAGCAAAATACTGGAATTCAACCTGTGTTAGTCAAAACGCAGATCAGGTAATTCCAATTGATCCAGTTTCGCAAACTTTTCAATCTTTTATCAAAATATATTTTTGTGTTTTTGGAAATTTTATGTATCCGTTTTTTATCCAACAAAGTTAATATTGGAAATAAAAAATTATTTTTTACGGCATTTTCTTTGTTTAAATTGAGTAAGATTCTGTTTTGGATATTCATTTAAGAAATTCATTTATCGGGTTTTGAATTTAACCTTGGAGTTTCGATTACACTGTTTTCTGTTGAGTTCTTGGCGTAGACTGTAACTTAGTATAATAATCTCCTGAAGCTGCATAACGTGAATTAAACGATTTTGATATAAGAATAAGGATATCAATTAAGACATTATATTTTTTCTTATTAGAACCTGGCGTCTATGGTAATCTCAATCGATACCGAGATGAAAGGCTCTAAAATTGATGGCGATTGCGCCAACCACAACTGTTGTGATAGCTAAAATGAAGTATGTATAGACTAGAAAACCATATGGGTTAGGCTGAGGACGCAAAAATATTTCTTCAATTAAAAATGATTACCGATCAACTCGATATTTATGTCTTGGCCTGGTGCGCATTGTCAGAAAAGCTAAAGAGAAACTTGTCCAGATGCAGAAAATACATGATAGACGAGAAACCATTCAACTTAAACAATCATTGAATGCGCGGGTGGTGGTAACAGGTCTTTAAATCAAGTTTGTGAGCTTAAAGTAAATACCAGTCCTTAACCAGTCGTCCAACAACATAGCAAAATTACCGCCAATCGTTGTACCCTGATGATGATCATGGAAGGTCGAAACGCGTCTGTGCGTGCGACTGGCGGTAATTTTGCTATGTTGTTCGACGACTGGTTAAGGATTGGTGTTTACTTCAAGCTCGCTAACTTCATTTAAAGAACCATTGAACTTCTTTGAGTTTTTGGTTAATGAACATCAAAAGATTTATCATCCCAAATAAATGACGTAGAGGACTGACCTTTTGCCTCATAAATGATAGGAAGCTAGCTTCCGTTTGAATTTCATAACAGATTAACTGCAAAAACTCTTTGGATGAATATTTTCAAATGAATGAGGATATCTTTTGCGAACCTGGATTAATTGAAATTACCTGATCTGCGTTTTGACTAACGCAGCGTTCATTGTTCCAATAGTTTTCTTTTGCCGATATATTTCGGCTAAACTTATCGATAGCCTTCATCAGTTGCAATTTACATCACAAGTTTAACAAACGAAACTAAGTAACATATTTGTGGCTGAATTGTCAGCTAAATTACAGGCCACGATGGATATATATATGAGAAATTATATTTTGAGTCTCCAAAGAAGCTCAAAGTGTTGGCTATGGTCTACCAAAAAAAGCAACAAAAGAGCATGCTGTTACCACTAACTCGTACTTAGAACAGGAATTCCAAAAGGGCTCAAAATATATTTTGACGTTAATGAATGATTTTAATCGCTTACGATTGGAGGTGTTTGATAGCAAGCGCAAGCTCGAAGACAAATGTTGGTCAAGCCAAATCACAATGTTTAAATGTAAATCCCATGCAAGGGCGAAATCATTAGCGTGAGAGCGATCACGGACCACACAAGTGGTGCATATGTCATCGAAAATATTAATAAAATATAAAGTGCAAAGGGGCAGCACAAGTGGAAAAGCAGCACTCGTCGGGTTCCGAAAAACAGCTCTCCAAAATGCAGGGCACCAATATTTGTAGGAGCCGCGGTGAGGGTTCCAATCAAAAGGCATTAAGGCGTTCCCGTTCGTGTATATTGAAGACGTTGAAGTCAAGCTGGGAAGTTTCGTGAAAGAAATGTACAAAGGTGAGATTTTACTTAAATGGAGATATCGTGGAAGTTATCAGTTTAAACAGCAGTTAGTTCTTCATCCTGGATGACTTTAGCGGAATAAAATTTTTATTCGACATGGAAACCGAAATGAGCGTAGTTAAATCAGATTTGATGAAAATAGATTGCCGCACATTCGATTACCAATCATGAGTCACCAACGCATATTTAATAGTGGTAAAATACATCAAGGATCTGTCGATGACTTGAGAGAAGTATTCTTCTTTAAAGTGAAAATTTCTGCTCGCTGATATTAAAACAACATAACTGAGAAATATTTTTAAATCCCTTTCAAACTTGCATTAAATTCAAAGGCCCGAACTATTATCGAAGGCACGGGGTAATGGCGCATACCAATACCATGACCTTATTGGTTATATCAGTCTGCCTACCAAATCCGTAGTCGCGATAGATAGCCTATGTAATCGCGAAACACCTGGCATTGTTGAAGCTGTTTTTGCCAAGCACAATTGGGAGAGGACTAGAAAAAATATCAAATCGATTTGATTGCATCGTTATCCCGTTTACTCAAGACGACTAAAAGCGCAAAATAAACAATATGCCGTTTTTGAATAATTATATCGATTGCGGGAGGAGGGAAATTGTAGATGATTAAATTCGAACTTCGCTTCATCGATACTGGTAGTCTCCAACTATAAACTAGTAAACTGCTACGTTTTTATCAACTATCGGTTGTTGGATTCCGTAGGTGTTACTATCAGGATGGATATTGATATGGCCAAATATGTCGAAAGACATACATGCTTGGGTAAAGGTCTGTGCCAGGTGCCAGTCATTCAAATTTTGGCAAAGCACTGAAGCAAATGTAACGAATAATTAAACGAATATTGATTGCGCGGGCATTAATAAAAATTACTTAAATTAAGATTGCTAATTTTATACAAATATCAATCCCATTATAAACATACATTTGTTAGTATAAACTAAGTATTTTATAATGTAGAAAAGGAAATTAATCCAGTAGGCTGGTTTTGTTTCCATTGGGACCTCATAAAGTACTGTCCAAATTTTACCGCGGACAGGGCTCAACCTTAGGCAGGTCTACTTTGGAGTCTGTTGCTTGAACAACTGAACCATCCTGCCGCACTTGAAAGGCAATTCATCCTGTAGGCCAGTTTCGGCATTATTTGGAATTCTGCAAGTACTGTCCAGAAATTGCCGCGGATAAGTTTTGAACCTGAACATATGTGCCTCGGAGTATTTCGCTCTAACCACCGAGTCATCCTGCCTCACCCTATTCAGATAGGGCAGAGTCTCATTAGTATGCTCCGGCACTACTCTTCTAACTAAATGCCTTTGGCCTTCCATAGACTGAGGTGCATCATAAACACATTAGTCAAATTCGATTTAAAAATACATCAAGTCATACAAAGATCATTACATTACGTGTGTGTATATATATATATATATGTATATATATATATATATATACTATATATATATATATATATCGATTTCGTTCTTATAGCGAAAATTTAAAATTACTGTATATAATTTGCCGCTGACACGGTTCGATCCTGGACACGTCTGCTTCGGAGTATGGCACTCTACCCCTTGAGTTTTTCCGCTATACACTGCAAACATTTTCAAACTATATACTAAATAATTTATATTTTATTAGCCTTTCCCTCAATTGGGGCCTATGTTGCATCTCTTTAGATCTAAAAGTTCTAACTAACCACCAAAATCTGTCACTATAATCCAGACACCACACCATCTAGGGGAAGTGGTATTGAATTAAGCATTTATATAATAAATAGGGCGTTGATTACGCGAACGGTGATAACAATTATTTAAATCAAATTTGCTTTATTGATATAAATATCAATCCAATTATTTTGATATTTCAATTATGATCAGGAAGATAAACAAAAAACAGCATAAACGGAAAGAATAATCTCGTGCACATTCGTTTCGTGCTTACTGGCGTCTGGTTAGTAGGAGCTGGTATGTAATCTCTTATACGAATGTGTAAACAGGCAGTAATTAAGCTAACATCACACAAAGTCTTCGACAATGCGACTTCAACGCTAACTCGCTCTATAGAATATATATACCGAGTCTGTAAATGATACCAACACAATGGCTACTGTGTCAGCACCCGATACCAACATTATAGTACCAAAATTGTACATGGTATTTAAACTATGGTTGCCGAATCGGTACATTTTACCAACCTACGAGTGCTATCAATTGTCTCGCACAAGAAAATGACGGAGAGATTACAAACAAGAAGGACAGCACTGCGCATTATACATCAACATTTAAGTATCTAACTATTTAGATATTTTCCAATATAAAAGTATTCTAACATGTATTACCGAAATATAATTGTAAAGCTTATTGCAGTGCTCATGTCATCAAATTAAAGACTTATTGCAGATAAATTAAAATTATTGCATCATTTTAATGAAAAGATACATTTTGTAAAATAGTATACTACACCATATGGAGCATCTGACTCGAATACGGCATTTAAAATAAAATAACTTCAATTAATTAACATTTTAATTAATTTTTTTTTAATAAATACCAGTACGACAAAACGAACTTTTAGTTCTACTAGTAGTATCACAGGTATAAGATTTTAAATGGAAGTATTAATATTAGAATTATTAATAACAGTAATACTTATTGGCTAAGAAGCAGCAGTAGTAGTAGAAATAAAAGTATTAATATAATTCGTTGAAAAAGTGGTAAGAAAATAGTGGTATATTTTTTTGTTAAAGTTAGATGCAGAGCCGCAACAGTAGTATTAGTTTTATTAAATGTTAATGCCATACAATGATTATAAGTATTATCACTAGCAACACTATCAGTTATAATACATGTTGTAGTTAGTATGTGTTCTTGCCACACCAGTTTTAATAGTAGAAGTAAGAGATGTTGTGCAGTAGCAGTGGAAGCAGCGAGACTAGTAGTAAGGTTCTTTATCGTAGCAATGGCAAAATTAGTAGTTGTAGTTTTAGTATAAAGAAATATGGTAGTAGTAGTAGTAGTAGAAGTAGAAGCACCACTAATGGTATTATTTGTAGAATTAGTGAGAATTTTTAATGTAACAGCCTTGAATTTAGTAACAAGAACTGCACGGGGAGTATTATAAGTTGTTTAAGTCGTAATTATGTTAATAATAGTAATTGCAATATTATAAATGGTTATAATACTATTAGAAGTAGTAGCACTAACAGTACATGTAGTAGTATTATTGAGAGTTTTGCTTTAAGAGCAAAAGCTGTAAATGTTTTTTCTTAGTAGTAGTGGCAGCATTAAGGATATTAGTAAGAGGTGTAGTCGTATTAGTGTTAAAACATTTCTTATAGTATTATCAATGGTAATAGAATTGTTAGTAGAAATAGCATTAACAATATTAGTAGTGAAATTAGTAAGAGCTTTCGCCGTATCAGTATTAGCATTAACTGTAAGGGATTTAGTCCTAGAAATAATGCTAACAGTATGGGTTAAATTAATGGTTGTAGTCGTAGTATATTCCATAGTAGTAAAAGTGGTGATAACAGTAATATAAATCGAAGTTTCAGCATATAGCCATAGTGTTTTATTCAGAAAAAAATGCTTTTCAATATTCTTCATTTATACGTATATGCTTTACAGAGCAGAGCCTAATTGAATTAACAACTTCCCAAAGGCAATCACTTTAACAATGCTGAACGCGTGTCAATTGTTTTAGCTCACGTATAGTTTAACCATAGAACTAGAGAACGCTCAAAAAATATTGCTGCTATATGCAACGCTGTATATTATTTCAGCTTATTGGATATATCTTTTCACAATTCTTGGGCGTTTTAACTGCCATACAGAATATCGTGCTATTTACGCATAGAATTCAAAATTAATCGCATTAGTTTGTAAAAAAACCGTTGAATTAATGGAACATGACCACAAAGATAAAGGCTGTGAAGATTTACGCCAGCTGGAGAAAATACTGTTTTTCAAATAATGCCACAAAGAAAATCAACATATTTAAATGATTAAATTGCACACAGATTTAACATACATTATGGCTATTTAAAGTAACAATAGCTATATATATATATATATATATATATATATATATATATATATATATATATATATATATATATATATATATATATTCATGGAAGGTCGAAACGCGTTAATATCTTTGACTGACAGTGGTTTTGCTGTTAATTTTAATAAAGGTTGTGTAAACGCTCCAGCTTCAAGTAAATGCCGTACGACGTTACAAAGTCAGTTAGGAGCCAAGGATGGCTGAGTTAGTACTGTTGGAGGCCCTTATTAGGGCCGGTATTGCGTTCTCCGGCAAATGCCGAGAAAGTCAGTTAGTGTAGCAGTGTCTAGAAATACTCCTAGACACATGAGACCAGCTCTGGTTGACTTGGGTTGTTGTTCCTTCCGTTGTGGCGTTGACATCCGTGGCGAGTGAGTAGCGGAGTAATCTCTTTGAGGATTTGCAGTAACTGGCACACTGAAGGGATCAAATGTAGATGTTGCCCCATCTCACTAGTTGTGCAGCAACAAGATTGGCGTGACTGAAATTGCCAATATGTGTGAAGCAAGCCCAAAAATCAGCGTAGGTGACGGTAGCAGACAGCACGCACACGTAACGCACAGAAGAAGGCAAACGCGACAAATGTCTGGCATGGTAAATTCACCGTGCTTAAATATCCTTGATTAAGCAGCTCGCACGCCATTGGTTAACGGCAAATTTCGCTTGTTTCTCATTGGTGACGCGTAAATTGAATTGAATTTCATTTAAGCAATATGTCTGCGAATAGTTGTCGAAGCGTTACATCACTTTACTCTCTGAAAAAAAGAAAAAAATTCTCTCGGTGAAGCTGGATATGGAATACATGACAGATGTCCAACCACTTGGTTATTCTTCTACCCATGGCTATAAAAATAATACCTTAAATTCTGGGTTTAAGTATGCTTGTTGGTTGCTTCAACAATGATATGATGCCAAGTAACTACTAGGAATTGCTACACGAATTGTTAGCTGTAATGGCCGGTCATACCGCGTGAGGCAAAATAGAGCAGTGTAAGGTTTTGGGGCCGCAGCGTGAGGATTTCAAGGTAGATTGCCACTGAAGTTTCCAGGTTTAAGTTAAAACCTGGGGAGGCTGGATGGCGGTCAATGTGTTTGTACACGACCAAAGAAGCTAGTGTGTGCTAGACGTTGGTGTCATGATATTTGTAGAGTGGTAACTGTGCAACTGATGAAGTTGAGATATGAATTGAAAGTGGCCTGTACCATGATATGAATCTGATAACTACTTAGTGTTACTACACAAAGGCGTTAGCTCTAAGTAGCTGGCCATAACAAAAAATGGCAGTGTGAGTTCAGGTGTGAGCGATACGTTACAAAATAAAAATATGTACATGAAAATCAAAAGCTAACTTCAAAAAGATGTGTACTCGAACATTGCCTCAGAGATGGCATAATATCAAAGAACTGTTCAAAAATGCTACACCGTTGTTAGCTAAGAACAGCTGGTTATACCACGTGAGACAAGTGGACGTGAGAAAAATAAAATGAATCAGGTGGATTCATAGGTCACTTTACGTGACATAGGGCGCAAGTGGTGCGCGTAAAATTAAAAATGTGATAGTAAAATAACGAAAAATTAATGTTAAAAAATATCAGTTACGCGTTTTGCACAACAAGCTATTGCTAGGTTGAGATTGTAGGCAGATGGAGCCTGAGATGTATGTAGAAGGTTGAATGCTCTCAGGATCAAACGGTTCGATATACGGTTTCTACCTGTCTATGCTTACTGATATCGGTGTCGCGCCTTGCATGATAATGAAGTATTTGAGTTGTCTGAGCAAAATTGGGTAAGGACCGCGATAATTTGGTTGTACTGATGCAACAGCAGTCTTTGCGAACGAGTACTCTCTTGCAGCTGTGGAGCTGTGGGTGAACGAAGACTGCTGTTCAGACGTGTTACCGAAATAAAGACGGAGGCGAGTGGCTTCGTCTTTTGTGACATCCTGTGCGGGTAGTAGACGTGGGAGCTGACTAGGCAGGCGTAGATCCATGCCATATAAGAGTTGTGACGCAGATGTTTTAATGGATTCACGAGTGCGGGAACGCATGGCAAGCAGAAATAAAGATAGTGTATCAACCCAGTTGCCATTAATGGACGAGGATGCTGAAGCAGCTTTGAGTTCCCTATGCATTCTCTTTACCATACCGTTAGAATGGGGATGGTAGGCAGTCGTCTGACGCAAGGTGCATTCCATGAACCGCAAGGTGGTTTTGAAAAGATCCGAGGAGAAGCAAGGGCCTCTGTCATTGATGACCTCTTTGGGAACACCATAATTGGATATTCTTGCAGAGATAAAACCGTAAGTTACTTCGTCTGCATAAATGGTGTCAAAATGTAATGCCGCAGGCCATAGTGTAAATCTATCATTCATAGTTAGAAGATAGCTGAAACCTTGAAGCTTTGTCAAATAAACTATGTGGATGTGGACGATGGTTAGGCGAGAAGTAATTAGGAAATGTTACAACTTAGAACGAGTATGCTGTGTGATCTTGTTTTTATGGCAAATGGCACACTCGAACACCCATCGTTTAGCGTTCTGCCTGAGCCTGTGACCCCAGAAACGATCTGTAAGAAGTCTGACAGTCGCCTTGCTTTCTGGGTGAGAAATTGAGTGAATTGAGTCGAAGACTTTTCTCTGAAGGCTGGTCGGCAGAACTGGCTTGTTGGGCTGTGTACCCGTGAAGTAAACAATTGGTAAGCCTTCCCAGAGACGGCATATGAACTTGGTGGGGTGACGGGCTACTGATCTTTGAATGTGAATGTCACCGCGCTGTTCCGTTTGCAGGAGGGATGGCGTTAGTGCAGGTTCACTGAGTGTCACGTAGTTGAAAGTGAATGGCGACGGCGAAGGTGGTTGTAGCGAGACGTCTGACCTGGAAAGGGTGTCTGCAATGAAGTTTTGTTCGCCCTTGACATGAAAGATGTCAAAATCGCTTAAACGTGAAAGCTGTCTACTCTGGCCGGGTACTTGGCGATAGTTGAAGTCGCATTATCTGTAAAAACAACAAATCTGCTGCCGCCAATGATGCTGATAAAATGGCGCACTGCGTCGTGGATCGCGAAGAGTTCTCGACCGAATGTGTCGTATCTCGTTTCTACTGGTTGGAGAGTACGCGAGTATAAATTGATAGGCTTCCGAAATCCATCGATCTATTGTTCCAAAGTGGCTCCAATAGCAAATTCAGAAGCATCTGTCGTGAGTAGAAATGGCCGTTGCAACTCTGGATGCGTTAGCATTGTAGCATTTTCTAAACATTTGATGGCGAGTCGAAGTAATTCCTCGTCTTCAGATGACCAAGTAATAATGGAATTCTTGCTAAGTCCTTTTCGATTCCGCAAGTGCTTGCACAATGGACAAAGTTGTCTTGAAAGACCGGGAAGGAACTTGCAATAGTAGTTTAGGACGAACAAAATTTTCTGCAACTCGCTAACAGTCTTCGGTGACTTGATATTTCTGATTGACGGCAAAGGTTGAATACCTTGTGGCGTGATACGATGCCCTAGGAAGTCCACTGATGTAGTTGCAATCTACATCTTGTCACAGTTTATCTTGAGCCCGTGGTTGGATAAGCGTGAGAGGACATTTCGTAAATGCTTGGCATGAGATTCTAAGTCTGAACTGAATACAATTATGTCATCGAGATATGACAAACAGTAAGCGGCGATGTCGCAAAGTATGTTGTCCACGAATCTTTGAAATGTCTGTGTAGCACACTTAAGTCCAAAAGGCATGTAAAGATATTCGAAAAGGCCAAATGGAGTGATGACCGTAGTCTTTTCAATATCTTCTGGCGCTACCGGGATGTGGTGGTAGGTTTGTCTGAGGTCAATCACTGAGAAGAAATTGCTGCCGTTGAATTTTTCAAGTAAGTTGTTTATATTGGGAATAGAATATGTATCAGATTTTTTCACTAAATTTAACTTGCCGTAATCTCTGCAGGCTCTGTACGATCCGTTTGA
The DNA here is from genome assembly GCA_029291075.1 of Eudiplozoon nipponicum. Classification (NCBI taxonomy): domain Eukaryota; kingdom Metazoa; phylum Platyhelminthes; class Monogenea; order Mazocraeidea; family Diplozoidae; genus Eudiplozoon; species Eudiplozoon nipponicum. The sequence goes on from JAQBSW010001838.1 coordinate 109,913, forward strand.
TTTGGAGACTAAGTGCAGTGGTGACGCCCATAAATTTTTCGATGGTCTGATGATTCCCTCTTCCAACAGCCTTGAAAATTCCTCTTGGGCAGCTTTCAGTTTAGCAGGGGCCAGTGGTCGCTTCTTGAGTGCAATAAGCTGTCCTTTTGAGCTTGATTTAGCCTTACAGCCAGCACTTGCAGTGAAACGGCAGTGGTGCGGCAGGATGGCTCAGTGGTTACAGCACCAGATTCCGAAGCAGACGTGCACAGGTTCGAGTCCTGTCCGGGGTAAATTATGGCCAGTACATGCTGAGTTCCCAATAAGGACGAAACCGGTCTACTGGATGAATTGCCTTTTTTACACTATACAATTCTTAGTTTATACTGACATATGTAAGTAATTAATGGGTCAGGTGTTTATATCAAGACCGCAACCTTGATTATTATAAATGGGTGGTTTCGCTGTAAAAGCCATTGTGCCAAATTCGGCGGGAAAATTTTGACTGCTGAAAATAACTTTAAATGGTGGCGCTTCAAAATTGGATTTGCCTTTTAGATGGTGTTTCTCAGCCTTTGGGGGTAGAACATGTAACAGAAGAAAACCCCTATCAAAATAGTCTATTATAACTTCCATCTGGTGACCAGATGTACATTTTTAGCCCGCAAACGACCATGAATATTCAGAGCTATGTGGTAGTAAAGCATCAATTTCGGTGTGTATAAAAACGATGACGGCCATTTCCAATTTCAACTCTGACGAAAATTCATCTCTGATTTTTCATTTTCTCTGGCATTATTAATTTGTAAAAAGCTAACCATATAAGACATTTCTGCATAGCACTAATTTAACTAACAGTTTACTGATTTTTCACAGAAATTTACACGAAAATATTTAAAGCCAAATTTGAATTCTCGCACACACCTTATTTAGAGGAGATTTGCGTGATTCCAGCTGATAATGATGCAAGTAAGGCAGGAGATAGAGAGGATACATAAAAAGAGAAATTAGTTGTACGTTACTGGGTATTTATTGTTGAATGAAGAGGGAGAATGGGAAAAAAGGACAGAATTACATTTGTTCTCACTAAAAGAAGAACCCTAATTATCCATAAAAGAGGAAGTAAATATAAACACTCTGTTTAGTATGAAAAGGTTCTGATAGAATGCATTATTCATGGGACAGTAGAAACTTACTGCCCTGTCTATAGTTCAACTAATTATCTAGTCTTTTAATCAATTAGTAATTCATTCATAATTTCAATTTCCTTATCGAAAGAAAGTTTAAATCTAGTGCTATGTTTGGCAGGCGATCGACTTCATTTTACTCGTAGCTTGGTTTTCGTTTTTGAGAATCGCCTGTCTTATTCGTCAAGTCGCTATGAGTGAAGTGCGCCTAAGTAAAAAAAACCCTATGAAAAGTGGAATAGGGTTTTCTGTCTAGGTTACACAAATCCATAAGATATTGACCAAACCAATATTTAATGATGACATGCATTCTTATCTATGCGTGTGTGCATATGTGCTTGTGGATTCGGAAACTAGGTTTCATAAATTTGTACAATAAAAAGACTGTGTAATTATACATCTTATTTACGTGTGGCGAAATCTGTAAAAATTTCATGTTTATGACTGCATTGAAATTGCACAACTGACATAAAATCAGGTGTAACTACCTTATCTACATTGTACGAGGCTTAGATTATACTGACAAATGTATGTATACAAATGGATTCTTGTTTTTATCAAGATCTCAACTAGATCAATTATCCTACCTTTAGATATGCACTAATCTTATTTAAAATGTACCATTCGCACAAAATAGCAAAACTGCCGTTTGTTGCACGTCATCATCAGATCACGACGGCAAACTGTCTACCGAGGATCAATTTGAAATGGATGTATAACTTATAGAAAACCAGATATGCGACTCTCATACCTGATAGCCTCTTATGCATCGTACCTGATTGTAAATTTCAGCTGGATATACTGCTTACTCATAATAGAAGCATCGTTACCTTATATTCACAAAATAATTTACATGGAAGTATTAGCAATAAGGACATAACTATCTTCAGACAGAGCGGTACATTTGCTTACCTGTGATCATGTGAACTGATTTACGAGTCAACTTATTCATCAAACAGAGAAAAGGGTAAAACAAAGCTAAGAAGTTCAGATATACGTACAGTATGCGAGAGTTACATTGAGCGTCTGCTAACGAAATAGTATGTATTAAACAGTAAAAACAGAGTTTTGCGAGTGATATGCGCTTGCTATGTGGATTTTTCGTTATTTATTCACGCTTGATATGAGGCAAACGAACAAATAGTCGTGTATGAACGAAAAAGGACCATTAAAGAGTTCATTATTGCTATAGACAGTACTTTGGAATTCTGTGCAGTTGACAATAGTCACATGTTCATTTGAGAAACTCTTTGGGACACTAACGATGGCACTGATATCACATAGACAAAAAGTTTAACTAGATCTTTATGACCACGGTGGCCATTCTACAGATTAGCTGTGGTTGCGTGTTTGCTCAAACGTTCTGGCGTTGCTCCAGTAGCTGCTAAAGAAGACTGAAATTACTTGCCAAGCATCGATTTAAATGTACTTGGCTTAGAAAGGTCAGCTAATCATTTTCAAATTAAATAATTGACCAATTAAACGATAATGCCCATTTATGTTTCATTAAAATACTCGATCTAAATTTTGAAGATATTTATATAAGAAGTAAGATAAAAATTTGAAGAATAAATTAAATGAAAATTTAATTAAATTATTGATACAAGCATTATTAATTTGTATATTTCGATTGCACATAACAGTAAGGACAAGCACATGAGTGGGGATAGTTTACTAAGAGTAAATAAATATAACCAAATAAAGGTAGATAAAGAAAATGTAATGGTTAGTCTATTTTTCCTCCAGGTGGAACTCATATGGCATCCATTTAGACACAAAATTCCAACTAATCATCCTAAATCTGTCACTACTGAACAGACAGCACACTACATGGGAAAGTTGTATTGAAATGAACATTCATATAAATAAACGAACATTGGTTGCGCGGGCGGTGATAGCAATTATTTGCGATCTTGTTATAAGTACGTGATCCATTAATTACTTACATAAGTCAGTATAAATTAATAATTGTATAGTGTATAAAAGGCAATTCATCCATCAACTCATCATGTACCGGCCAGAATATGCCGCGGATAGGGCTCGAAACTGGGCACGTCTGTTTCGGAATCTGGTTATCTAACCACTGAGCCACTATGCCGCACACTGCACTACACAAATTTTCAGTTATATACTAACAAATGAAAATTCTGGCCAGTACATGATGAGTTCTCAATAAGGACGAAACCAGTCTCCTGGATGAATTGCCTTTTCTACACTATACAATTCTTAGTTTATACTGGCATATGTATGTAATTAATGGGTCAGGTGCTTATATCAAGATCGCAACCTTGATTATAACAATTGTTATCATCACATGCGCAACCAATGTTCGTTTAGTTCTATGAATGACTGTAATGTTGGACGATAAAATAATTGTGTACAACAAATAAAAGAATAAAATAAATATAAAATGTGCAGCCGAATATTCTAGTCAAGTAAAATAAATGCGAGACTACCAGAGGTCAAAGCGCAAAAGCCAATATTTCTGTCGTAGAAAGTTGAAAAATTAAACAATAATTGATTGCGCGGGTGGTGGTAACAATTCATTAAATCAAGTTTGCGAGCTTGAAGTAAACACCATTCCCATTATATTTAACCAGTCATCGAACAACGTAACATATACTTTCCGTTCATGCTGCCTTTGGTATATCCTTCTGGTCACAATTGAACTAATTTGTTACTAGGTTTGCAAAACCTAATACATACTTGCATATATATTAGCTCTTCGCAACAAACAGTATTTAACTGTAATATATTGAATTGAATGATGTCATGCTTACCACGAAATGTGATAACTGATATCGATGAAGGCCAGAGTGTATGGTTTAACTGGAGTAACAGGTGTTCGGAAATTGTTGTAATTCTCAATTTGGGTGAACTTAGCATAAAGTTATATCCATCAGGTTGGTATCATTTACCGACTCGGAAACCATAGTGTTAGTATCCGGTACTCATCGATTTCAAAAAAGGTATCAGTTACTAACACAATAGCCATAGTGTTAGTATCCTTTACAGACTCGGTATATATATTATATAGTGTCAGTTAGCATTGAAGTCGTATTGTCGTTGACTTTAGATTATGTTAGCTTCACTATTACAGGTTTACACATTCGTCTAGGAGATTGTACCGTCCTATTATTCCACATTCTTCTACCAAATGTATAGTGGGTAAAGGGCGTAATACCGGCTCCTACTGATGAGTCGCCAGTATGCACGAAACGAATGTGCATGAGATTATACTTTCCGTTCATGCTGCCTTTGGTTTATCCTTCTGGTCACAACTGAACTAATTTGTTACTAGGTTCGCAAAACCTAATACATACCTGCATATATATTAGTTCTTCGCAACAAACAGTATTTAACAAAACTACCGCCCGTCGCAAAGCAGTGCTGCTTTTCGACCTTCCATACTTCAAGCTCGCAAACTTGATTTAAAGAATTGTTACCACCACCCGCGCAATCAAATATTGTTTAATTGTATTGTCTATATATATATATATATATATATATATATATATATATATATATATGGCGAAAGCTACAAACTGCTAATGTTCGTGACTGCATAGAAACTGTGCAGCCGACATTTCCAGTCACGAGCAATGTATACAAGACTACTAGATGTGAGAGCCTCTTATCTAATTTTACTTTCCATATATATGCAATGCGGTCTAATCCTCATTAGTCAGTTTGCCGTCGTACTCTGATGATGATCATGTGAGGTCGCAACGCGTCAGTGCGTTGGGACTGGCGGTAGTTTTGTTATGTTGTTCGACGACTGATTAACTACAAAGGGGTTGGTGTTTACTGCAAGCTCGCACATTTGATTTAAAGATAAGTCGACACATGTCAGTTCATGTGACCGACGGTAACTTTTCTTTTTTGTGCGATTGGTTAAACACAATTGGATTGGTGTTTATTTATAGTTTGCAAAAGTGATTTAAAGTTTTTTGTTTACCACCTGTACAAGCAATTATTGTGTAATTTTATAATCCTTATTTATGTAGCGAAGTCTGCAAATGGTTAATGTTCAGGACTGCATAGAAATTGTGCAGCCGTCATTTCCAGTCTAGCATAATGAATGCGGAACTACTAGAAGTCAGAGCCAAATATCTAATTTCTGTTTCCTTATGTGTGCATTGCGGTTTGATTCGCGTCAATCAGTTTGCCGTTTTCATCTGGCGACGACTACAGAAAGACGAGACACGTCAGTACGCGTGACTGATGATAGTTCTTTTACACGGTGCGACTGGTTATGTAAAGTGGGATTTGTGCTAACATCAATGTCGCAAACTTGATTAAATGAATACAACCGGAGTATAAGACAACGGATTGATAAATAATAATTACGTTGCATGGATAGAATATCTCGAAGAAAATTTCGTGAATTGAATTTACACCCATTAAAAATCTCTTTTTTATTGTCATAATCTCTAAACTTAGTTCAATCTTTCTTTTGCAGCAATTGTCGACTTCCTACATTTGTTTAATTCTTGTATGCCACTGTGACCCTTTTAGCAAGATCTATCCAAACTGTATAAGTTATTAGATTGTTGGAAAAAATCCTTCCGCTTATTGAAATAATTCCTGCGTAGTTGAAAGTAGATTAGAGAGAAGAGTATAAAACTGAAACACTATTTTGTGTTTCTGTTTTTTACAAGGTAAAAATTATATTTGTCTTAAAATAAACAGAAACACTTTACTAGGTGACATGAAACGTTTTGCATGAGGTGAATAGGTGCTTTTTTACTGCATTATTCATAGGACATTAGAAGCTAACTGGCCTGTCATAAGTTTAACTAATTAGCCAGTAGTCAATCAATCAGTAAGTCTACCTGGCAGCCTTATTTCATGCAAAATAAACAAATCTATCCATAATATTTTACTCACCTGATAATATATTTGGCTTATTCTTATTTTCGTTTCACTATCTGCATTCAGACTACCTTTCCAACACGTCAAGTTTAAATTTATGCAATAGCATGTGTCCAACTGTGTGAATTCTCTTTTACAATCTTGACAACTCACTTTCTTTTAGTCCCACATAACGGCTCACTAAATTACTTAATTATTAATTAACTTTGTACTCAATAAGGTAGTTACTCTCGCATTGAACTGTTATTTTCTTCTCGAGATGAAATTTTCACGACCATTCATTTCCAGCTTGTCTTGTTTAAACGACGTCAACATATGTAATAATATCCTTACATTGTATTTTAATTCAATATCACTTTTCTACATTGCATTGTGTTTATCTTATAATGGCAGATTTAGGATAGCCAGCTGGAATTTTAAGTTGGAAGCCATAACGAATACGATTCATCTATAGGAGAGACTGATTAAAAATATGCATAGGTGTACACCTAAAAAGAGCATTCAAGGCGCTGCTTCATTTGTTTAAAATACGAGTGAGAAAACTTTGATCAAAATTCATTCCATTTCCAATCATGTCTATGGTATTTTTGGCAACTTCTTGTTGGATGCCCAATAAGGACACAACCAATTTTGTTGAGGATTAGTATCCGAAATTTTATGCATTGCATCGTTAATTCTGACGACATGTTTATGAACAAAATCTGCAATTATGCTTTTATATATATATATATATATATATATATATATATATATATATATATATATATATATATATATTGCACAGCTTTGTTGAGGTCACTTTTATTCTTGTATGTCAAGAGCATTATTTTCTTTGCAAAAGCTCTCTGTGCAGGTTTAGAACCTTTGGCTTCTGCACACTTCTTGTTAACTGAATTCAATAACCCAACAGCAAAAACCTGCTTCATTTCATGCACCGCAGTATGGCCAAGAGGAGGATATCATTGGTGTCTCGAAACAAATTGGATTTCTGGGTACTATTACTGCAAACGTAGCATCACTAGATTTAACAGTTTTAAATTTATCATCAACGATTCATCAGGTAATCTTCTCCAATAATTCAGAAAATTTGTAAACGATGTAAGCTGCCTGACAATCAAGAACAGGGGCATAACCTGGTTGGATCTCTTCGGGACGATTCATAATGATAAATTGAGCAGAAAAATCTTCAGCACTTTTAGGTGGATCATTTTTCTGTCACCTGCAACATTGCCACTCTAAATATCCTTTAGAGACACGTTTTTTGACGTCGAACCCAACATTTTTACCAAGTAACGTCTCAGTAAGTGATTCATGATGCACTTCAGCAGACTTAACTATAATAGAAATATTATTAGGAGCAAATTTGACTATTTTACCAGGCTTGATGATACCAGTCTCGACACGTCCAACAGGGTTCGAGTCACATTTCGGTCATCAGTTTATATATATATATATATATATATATATATATATATATATATATATAAAGGCAAGAATTAATCAGTAGGCCAGTTCCGTCCTTATTGGCAGTATGGCTCGGTGCTTAGAGCAACAGATAGTGAAACAAGTACCCGGGTTCGAGCCCTGTTCGCGATAAATTTTGTACTGTACGGGAAGAGTTATTAATAATGAAGATACCGGTCTACAGGATTAATTGAATTTTTACATAATAAAATGCTTAAGTTATACCGACATATATATGTATATAATGAGACTCGTTTTACATAAAAAAACGCAAAATTGATTCAAATAATTGCCATCACTATTCGCGTAAACAATGTTCGTTTTAATTAATACAAAATTAGCAATCATTTATTGCGCGGGATGTGATAACAATTCTTCAAATCAAGTTTGCGAGTTTCAAAGTAGCACCAGTCCCATTGTATTTAAAAAGTCGCACAAATTAGTAAGTTCGTGTGACTGACGACAGTTTGGCTCTGCTTTGAGACTAGTTAAATATAATGGGATTGGTGTTTATATCAAACTCGAAAACTTGATTTAAATAATTAATAATAAATTGGTCTATAGCAAAGCAACGGCAACACTTTTGGAAACTTCTTCTCTATTCGTGGAAACAATCAAAATTGTTATCAGTCAAGCTATTTATTACTTATTCACAATCACAATATTTATCCGATATTTTGAGATATTGTTGATTGTGATTTTTTTCTTTGTAAGTAATGCGTACGCTTCTGATGAAGGGAGCCGGAAATGGTTCTAGATATTTTGAAACTTGAATCTGTAGTAGCGAGATATTTCAAGGAATAACTTGACCGTTACTGAAACGAATATGTTACATTTCGATGCCAGTTCAGGGATTATTATAACGATACTTGTAAATAAATTTAACACGAAATATATTGCCACTCGAAAACTTTGAGGTAGACATACACCTAGGGTGCAAATTATGGTAAAGATTCATTCATAGGTTATTGTGTATTTCAAACGATGGCTCACAAATAAGTTGTCAGAATTTCTATATAATTGAATTAGAAAATATACTTATTTTTTATCACATATTTATGAGTTTATACCATTTTATTAATATTGTTAATCAATTCAAATTAAATGTCATTCGTAAATTAGCTAGCTCATATTTCACAGCATTGTATACTTGCATATCATAAAAAACGTGCTGGAGGGCATTTAACGATTTAATGTTCAACAAACTGAAATATCAGAAGGTACTATAATGAGATTAGAACACCTAACAGAGAAAACGATTATATGCATGACATCAATATATTTCCTATTCCTAATCTGTGATAAATTATATATTTCGGACAAAATTTGGCCGTTAATTACTTTCAATCAATTATCGATTACACAAGTTGGGACAAATTTATTTAAAACTAGTTTGCGTAATTCACACAAAAACTTATCTCATTCTATGTTACCAGTCACACGATAGTAAAACAACGTCATACACACGTATGGATCTGTTTCTACCTGCCATATTCTTCCTCAGAGCAGAACGGCCACCAGGGAGGACCAAACTCCCAGTGAAACTATAATGTATACGAGGTCTTATGATGAACATAAAAGGTCTAAATGATTCATGACGTGCATCTGGAAACAGTTCTATTACGTTACGCGACTTGTAATGTAAATAGGGATAGGTATGTAGTGCATTTCAGAAAACTTTATTCAAATTAGTGTTATCACCACCCGTGCAACCATGGAACGATTGAGATAATATAACTTTTATACACATGAAAACATATATGCTATTCTTGACAGAATAGAAATTATTTCCAATTCCAACAAACGTATTCCAAACTTCAATGAATGTGAATCAGAATTTGGCGAAAGTTGACCTAGATTTGCATTGTGATTTCACTGCAATTAGTTGGTTTGTCATTGTGTACGGATGGGTGGGTGAACGCTTTTGTTTATGCGTCTTGCAGTAGATTTTCCTTTCAGTGTCCGGCTATATAAAATGAGATTAGTGTTTACCTCAGGTCCACAAATTTGATTTATTGATATTCTACCACCATCCACGAAATAAAAATTGTTTACTTTTATTACTTACACATGTGAGGCGACAATTTTAAGAACTTTGTCTTGATTGCATAGAAATTTTTCAGCTGAAATTCCAACCCAATTACAATGCATGCAAAACTGCAATGGCTGAAAACTTCATCTCTGAATAAACGATCAATAATTTCGCGGGTAGTGGTAAGAATTCTTTAAATCAAGTTCGCGAGCTTGAAGTAAACACCAATCCCATTGTATCTAACCAGACGTCGAACATCATATCATAACTACCGTAATTCGGACGAATTGACGCGTTTCAACCTTCCAAGTTCATCATCAGATTATGATGGAAAACTGATTACAGTAAAGTACAACGTACGCGAGACTACTATATATA